>WSXT02232549.1:0-31242 GCA_011762715.2 Neuroterus valhalla | reverse complement strand
TTCCTCCACCCGAGTCGTCGGGCAACCTAAAACTGGATGACATGCCCTGGCCGCATCCGCCAATGGGTCAGAGAATCACCGCCCACAAACACGTGCTCACGCGCGCCAAAAGGACCCACGCCGGTCCTTCTAGGTTAGACATGCCAAAGCACGAGATTTTTGGAGAAGAATAACGAGCTATTCAATCTTGGAGTTGATTCGTATAAGCAGTTTTAACAAAATAGTCAACTATGTCGTTGCAGGCAAACTATTTTTTTCAACTAAAATTCTCAAAATTCTTATCGAGCAATGCTATTTCTCATCCAGAAGTTCTTTAAAATAACAATCATTTCTACAATTAACAATTTTAGAAACCAGATATCCAATTCGGCTATTTTACTCAGAGACAGATCTTTCATTTTACACTTAACCTCAGAAGCATCATTCAAAAAGTGATGTTCAGTCACAATAATGACATATGTATTTTAATTGTTTATTTTAATGGAGTTCAGATATGACTCAGGCATTTTTGAGTAAATTTTCTTTCTCTATATAAAATTTCACATTTCATCTTTCATGCGGTAAAGAGCATTGAAGAGTGTAGTCTCAAATTCACATTCAAAGTATTATTTCTAGTAAAAACAAAATGGCCAATCCTTGAAAGAAATATTCAATTATATATAAATAAATACTCACAAGTATCACGATCGAATGATGAATCATGGAATTTCGAGGTAAAAATATTCTCAATTATGAGAAAGCATTTAAAGGTACAAAAACGTTGTATCAGTCAATTTTATTTCTATGGGAGTTTTTTATATCGTTATGAATGGATTGCTAACAACCTAAATATATCGAATCTAAAAAAAATCCATTCTTTGATAACAGATCAATTGAAAAAATCAATGAAGGTAATGTTTCTCATAAGAAAATCGTTTTTTCTTTTCTGAATGCAGAAATAAATATTGAATCTTCTCCCTTCTTCGTCAATAATTATTTCTAGATTTCAAAGGCAAAATTTTTTTTTTTTTTTTATGAAGCAATGTAAAAACATCCTAATGGAATAGATCAAAATATCGCATAAATCCATATGGGGAAAATTAAAGAAAAAACAAAACCTCTGATGTAATCTTGTTTTCATTAATGTCACCTAAGAAATTACAGTATAAACCTTACGACTTATGGGACACTTTTATCCAGTCTGGATTAGCTTTTAACATACTGTATCCGGCTATAAATTTATCTGCCAACGCTGGCGTCAGCGCATTAACTGCTTTTGAGTGTATCTTAGGTACTTGTAGACAATCACCGTGCTTCATCTCGAATTTAACAAAATCCATCCATAAGTCCATGTTGGTGCTACCTAATTGTAAGATAGCGATCTCAAAACACTCCCGCACCTTCTTTGGAAGTATTTCAGGTTGCTGCATCTCGATTTCTATCATTTTTTTGTGTAACTCTGAAGTAAAAGGTGGTAGCAAATACATGTTTTTGTAGATTTTCCGTACCTCGTCAATACCTGTAAATAAAAAGTTTATATTAGGCATATGAATTATTTTATTAACCCACATAAAATAGCACCAATCACCTCTATTCTCTACAGCCCATTCCAAGTAAGCAATCTTCATTTCTTGTGCTATATTTGGAGGAGCATACATTGATGCTTTGAAGACTTCTTCAGTTTTTTCCGGTTTTTCTGCTTGGACTAGTCGCAACTTCATTCTCCACACAGATAAGGACTTCTCTCCTAATGCTTTTGTAGCCTTGAATCAGATATGCGTCAAAGAATATAATGCTTATACAATAAATTAACATGCAAAGAAATTTTGCTCTACTTTGTAGCTCAAAAATATTCCTGGTACCTGTGCTAATACTTCAGATGCAGAATTTTCAGGACCAGTTTTAAAGTGATAACTAAACCTCGAATGCCATAGTTTTTCGCTATTTGGTAGAGCTTCAGTCGCCCAGCATAAAACTTTAGCCAATGTTTTCTGCGAAACCTCGTCTTTTCCATCCGAATTCAACATACCAATCTGAAGAAAAAGGTAACTCAATATAGACTTCACAAATTTAGAATTTAAAACTTATGTTAACAGTTATTTCATTCCGTACCCAGTACAAGTAGTACTGTTCCGTCAACAGTTTGGCCTGATGACCTTGAGATAAAGCAGAACTTAACAATCTCCTTTTGAAATTTGGAAGTGCTCCGCCTTTCTGATTGATTTCCAGCATACAATCAATGTAAAGAGACCACATTTGTTCACTTTGCAGCATTTCAACAGCCTTCAGATATACTTCATTGCAAGAAGTTATACGATCTCTCGGAGAATTCTGTCCAGTGCCATTAACTTCTAGTGTTGTATCATTTCTGAATGGACTTGGCAAACCTTCTAATTCACGACGAGCTATTGTATCCCAAACTAGAGGTTCTTTCTCGTATTTTTTCACCATATCACTGAAAAATCATAGATTTTTAAATAGATTTTTGTAGATTAATCTGAAATGGATTTTCTTCGAAGCAGAAAATTCAAAGGTTTCACTAAACTAACCATGCTGAAATCTTGTGCTTTTTAAAATTGTTGAATTTAGTTTGAATGCATTCAATTAAAATGCTAGCCAATGGCCAAACTTAAATTCAAAGCCATTTTTGCCACACTATTTGTTTAACGAATTATTCCGTTTTTCTTATAAATTACGAACTTTCAGGTCCGCAGTTAAATATATAAAAATAAATACTCACTTCATGATTTTTTTCTGCAATGCTTCTGTGTTTTCATAATATTGTGTCACCCTCAGTAACTCAATGATAATCTTGATATCATTTACTTTTTCAACAGCTTCCTCATATACAATTTCAGCTTTTCTAAATTGACTTGATATTTCCAAGCAATCTGCGGCTGAAGTTGGTAATTTTTTCTTCTTCCCGCCAGTTTTTATCTTTGGGACTACGGCTTGCAACTCTAATCTGCAGTGAAGTTAATTTGTTGGGAACACTGTTATTGGTTTTCAGTGCGAATAATTTGTTTCAACTTAAAACTCGTCAAGCAACTTACCTATACATATCTAAATAGAGTAACGTGGAAGTTGGATGCAGATACAATCCACGCAATAATAGTGTTCTCGCGTTTTCAAAATTTTTGGCTTCTTCCATTTCCCATCGTACAGCGATGTGCCAGAATTTATCGTCTCGATGGATCTGCAATATCCTGTTAAGCATGCGACTTCCGCAGTTCTGAAATCCCTATAAAATCGGAAAAAATTTTGAATAGAGCAATTTAATGGTACTTTCTGAACATTTGATGAATGAAATGGGAAAATAATTGTTAGTTTTAAGTCTCTTTTGGCAAGGATCTACATTATGTTGATTTTTTAGAAGAGTATACTTACAAAATCCTTACAAAACTTCAAGTAATTGATCAAAAACCGATTATCATCAGTAAATTTAAATATTGCCTTTTTGTATAATCGGATGACTCTGTTTTTAATGGCATAATCTATGGCTGATTTCTTTTGAGTAATGCCCGTTTTCTGAAACAAAACCATGCTCTATCAAGTAAATATTTTTCAACAATTTAAAATATGAAAGTAGAATCATTGTTGACTCACCAATCTACGTTGTTTGACAAGTCCTAAAAGAGTTGTTTCGTGGCCTATATATTTAAGGAAATCCTCTTTGCACTTAGAGTATCTTTCGAGTTTATATTCGTAGTCTTTTCGTTTCTTCAATATACCTCTACGAGTTAAACAGATCCAAATAATTACAAAACTTTTACTCAAAACGTAGGTAAGACACAAAAGATAACCTCTCTCATTCTCCAATACAAACCTTGTTTCATTTTTGTCAAATAATTTTATCCTTTCCATCTGCTCCAGTTCAGGAATCATTTCTTCACATCGTTTCTCCACAAATTCTGCCATCGTGAGTAATTATTTGCCACTGTTTTAATATATTTCCCAATAAACGTTTGGAAAAACAACACGTGTGCTCGCTCCGTTTCACCGTTTACATGAGATGTTGTGTGTCAGGAACATGAGGTAAATACGGTGAATAAATGTGAGTGGTGCGCAGGCCCACTAGCACTCAACCAGTTCAACCAATCGACGCTCGAGCCGACGATGGATTAATGGCAAACATAACCTTAAATTGCAATTGTTTGCTTTCTATAATTTTTTCCTTTAAATCTATGAAAGGTGTGAATTATGCACCCATTTATAATTATTTATCAAGGTAAAACTACTATAGCTACTACTATAAAGATTATTTACAATACAACATTCTCATATAATACCTCTTATTGATATCTAAATTGAGTAAAATAATCCAATTACTTGGTATGTAAAATAATCTGTTAAATTTTCCAGAAACTTTAAGGGAAATTATTAGTAAACTTTTAACCCAGTGCCCATTTACGCAGGATGTGTGTAGAATTTCGGATTGACTTAGGCGTGAAAGTCCCATAAAATTACAAAAAATGTCGCGTGAAATTTTTTAAAAAGTTTGAAAAAATTCGCATCAAATTTTTAAAGATGACAAAAATAAGTATAAGACACTGGACTGGAATAATAAATATATTTTTTTAGGGTTAAGGAGTGCAATAATAATTCCTATTGATCTTCAATATAGGTTATTTTTGCACAATCAAAATAAACCTTTGCGTAACAACAATTTTTAACAATAGTCACTATATATTTGTTTCTGAACGTTTAAACGTGACAACTTGAATAATTTTTAGATGAAAGAAGTTTATAATTTACATTAATTTTAAACTTCAGGAAAATTTATTTTGAACTTAAAAATGCAATTATATATTCGAAGATTATAGCTCTAAATCTGCGAATGTGCAATTAAAATATGGAATTATTCATTTTTCAATAACCGAATTCAGAACGAGTCAATTTGAAACGTTTTTGACTCGTCTAACTGTTAGGCTTGCAAGTTAGAAATACAGATTCTGTGTTCCTCGAATACAGATTCAAGGAATCAAAAATTGTCTGATTCCAAACGCTTTTCAAAATTGTATAATTATAAAGCTTAAATGAGATGTTATTTATTTTTTAATATTCTGAAGTAATATGGCACCATTTTTTCTGGTTTAGAATTTGAATTTTCAAAGTTTCAATTTAATAAAATTAGGAAAGTACAGTGAACTTTTAAAAAAACGGAAAGAAAGCCGATAAGTCACATTTTTCTTTGAGAAGTCGCATTTTTTAATTAGGTCGCATGAGCCGGACTTGCCGTGCTAGCATCTTTTTGCAATATGAGAACGTTTCAATGTTTTTAATTAAATAACAATTATTCTCGAAGAATAATAACAGAGGCACCCATGCGATTGCATATAAGAAAAGCTTCAAAATTGATATTAAAAAAACATAGTTATATACGATTAAGACAAGATAAGATAAAGATTAGATTTCCACACAAAAAACCACACTTGTGGCCGAGCGATTTTTCTTCCTGGCAATATAATTTTTTTTTATTCTTCTTGTAAAAGATGCAAGATTTTAAAAAAGAGCTAAGACGCATTTTTTGTCGAAATTTTTAAAATGAACTCGTGGCTAGAAAAACGATGAAGCCCACATACAAAATACAGGATGTCTTCCTTACAAATTTAGAAGGCCGAATTCAATAAAGTTTGAAACTATGTTCTTTCAAATAAAAATCGGCTTTTTTATACATTATTCAACAAATCTTTGGCACTTTTCTAGGTTGGAATTTTTTTTGAAACTCACTAGGATCCAAAAAAAATTGGAATTTCTGAATCAGTGATTATGATACATTTTGGGAATATCTAAAACGAACTTACATTCTTACAAAATTTTACAGCTCGCACATTTGAATGAGACGTTTGTCATCATTAACAATGAAGAAATCAGTACCAAACAATTTCAGCGGAGGACCTCCTGCTAAAAGAAATCACTGGTCAGAGGGCTTACTCGCATCTATGCAAGATCCTGAACTTAGAGTTCTCGAAGATGATGAAGTTATTGCAATAAAAGATAAATATCCCAAAGCAAAGTTCCATTATTTGGTCATGCCGAAGAAAAACATACCATCTATAAAACATGTTACAAAAGAGGATGTAGATCTTCTAGAACACATTGAGAAAGTTGGGGAAAAAATTATCAAAGAGCACAAGGATCATGAGTTTATGTGAGTCGCATTACTGTATAAGATAATTTTAAATAATAATGCTAAAAAAACAACTAGTTCTAAGACTGTTACAGAAGTCTGGTTTCAAAATTTCATGTCCTTTCCAGATTTACCTTTGAAAAATTCCAGGTCTACTTTTTAAAATAATCTATTCAATCAAGTTCAGGGACATAAAATTCACCTAATTGCAGGCCAACTTGACAACAATTTCTCAAACAATCATTGGGTAATTGATGCAAATGTAAGGGCTGCCCAACAATGATTGAATCCTCACCATTGCTCATTGAAATAAAAAAAAAAACTTTCAAGTCTGGAATTATCATGATCATAGGCCAGTCTGTAGGGAAGAAATTTGACAATAAACACAATGTTTTTAAAACTTTTCAGTAACGTAAAACGTGCTTCCTTAATAAACAATTTTGATTTGCAACCCCGTCAGATGTCGGGAACAAGTTTATTTAAAAAAAAGACATTTTATTGAATAGACGCTCCAGAAAAAATTTAATATTTCTGCCAATGGAATGGTACATTGAATGTAGTCCTTCAATACTTAATTTGAATTTGCAATCGATTTGAAGGTCCGGAACATGTTTATTTATGCATTAATTGAAGTTTTGTTAATAACTTTCAGGAAAAAATTATAATAAAGTTGCAAACTTGCATAATGATTTAAATTATTATTTAGAACTAAACGCGAGATTTGCAACCTCATTGTTTATACGGTACATGCAGTTCTTTATATTTGTTGATTCTCGATTTTTTTTTAAGTATGGCTCAGTGAGAAAAAATGTAATAATTTTGGAAAGTGGTTGCAATTGTTTAATTTAATTCTACGTATGTAGTGTTGAGTTTTCAACCCAATAAGTGATCGGGAACTTGTTCAAATTTCGAATATTGAAATTCGTAGTTATTTGATCTTGAAAAAAAGGTAATAAAGTGTGCAAATAGGGTTATGATTAAAAAATGCCAATATAAGATACAGTTAAAGATTGCAACCCAATTGAAGATTAGGATCGTATGGAAATGCCAAATTTTTTGTATATTTGCCTTTTTATTTACTCAGAAAATATATTTTTGTAAATATGAGTTAGCAGCAATGGAATTCTACTTTTTAATTATAAATTGAAAATTTCATACCTCTAAAAGAAAGTTTTTTGCATGGTGTTTTTTGACCAGTGGGGAGAAAATATCTTGAAATATCCCCCCTAACCTTTTTCTTGTTATCAAAGCAGGTTTTTTTTATAAATTATACGGATTATATCATATTCTTTGTAACTGTTCTTTCAGACTATTTAGTCTATTAATAAAAAAAAATCGTTTGAAAATACAATCAATGTATATAGATTTTTCTATCCTTAATCATTATAAAGTATTTAATATCTTCAAATTTTAAAAAGTACTTAAAAGGATAAGAGAGCAAAGTTCTTTCTGTTCCTATTAATTAAATTTACTGCATACACGAACTTAGTTAATAGACTTTTTCCTTCATAAAATTTAAGTGTATATATTATTATGTAATATATTATTCTTATCTCCATTCTTTCAATATACTCTCAACTATATACCAAAGGGTAAAGTTAAATCATTTTGCACTATGTATATGAGAATTATTTATATAATTTACATTCACTTATATATGAGCCTTATCCCAGACAAAAAAAAATGGGGCAAATGATAATATTATCATGCAACTTTTGCTCAACTTCAAAAAATCGTAGTGACATAAATTCCCCTACAATCTTTACAAAACATTTCTAAAAGTCAAAACTACTAAAAATACAAAAAATTTGGCATTTCCATGCGATCCTAATCTTCAATTGGGTTGCAATATTTAACTGCATCTTAAATAAGCATTTTTTAATCATAACCCTATTTGCAACTTTATTACCTTTTTTCAAAATGATGAAAAAATTAAATGACTACAAATTTTAATATTTGAAATTTGAAGAAGTTCCCGATCACGTATTGGGCTGCAAACTCAACACTACATACGTAGCATTAAATTAAACAATTGCAACCACTTTGCAAAATTATTACGATTTTTCTCATTGAGCCATACTTAAAGAGAATCCAGAATAAACAAATATAAAGAACTGCATGTAGCGTATAAGCAATGAGGTTGCAAATCTTCAGGTTAGTTTAAGACAATAATTTGAATCATCATGCAATTTTGCAACTTTATTATAATTTTTTTCTGAAAGTTATTAACAAAACTTCGATTAATGCATAAATGAACATGTTCCGGACCTTCAAATTGGTTGCAAATTCAAATTTCCTGTTGGAGGACTAAATTCAGTGTACTATTCCATTTGCAGAAATATTTAATTTTTTCTCGAGCGTCTATTCAATAAAATGGCATTAAAAAAAATATACATGTTCCCGACCTCTGACGGGGTTACAAATCAACATTGTTCATTAAGGAAGTACGTTTTATGTAACTGCAAAGTTTTAAAAACATTGCATTCAATGTCAAATTTTGCCTTTAATTCAGCTCTGCTGACTGGCCTAATCATATTATTTTTAGTAGCAAAAAAATCTATTTGTACGGACGAGGAAATTAAAACTTCACCGTAAAATACGGAAATAATTGTCGAGGATATGAAATAGGTGTGACAAAGAAAATTCTGGATCTGATAGGAAAAAATCAGTGAAGTAAATTCCATTTGTAAAACATGTCAGTGATCGCAGACTAATTTATTAATAGTATGATCCATCAATGCAAATGTGAAGAGCTCTTCAATAATTAATGAATTCTAGATGAAACTCATTAATAATAATATACAATTTCCACAAATTCAAGAATTATTATTATCAGATTATTAGTATCATAAAAAAAAAATTGTTCAAATTCGGAAACTAAAGCTTAAGCGTAAAATACTAAAAAAATTAATTAGACTTTGAAATAGATGTGACGAAAGAAATTCCTATCACTTTTTCGAAATTCCACTTTCCCAGGTTTTCCAAAATCCAGTTCTGCTTCAAAAACAGTCATTTGGAATTCAATTTCTAAACATTCTACTGACCGCTGACTAATCTACCAACTATTTCTTACACAATTATGATAATTAAATGTAGCAACCCGTTAAACGCATTCTGCTCTTGACTTTTTTTACTCGCGTATGAAGTTATTTTTATAACAATTTTTTGCAAATTCTCTACTATCGTGGTTTGAAGGAAAATGTAGAGCTCGCACGTTTTTAGAACTACACGATCTTTGCATATAAGATTACTATTCTATAAACGTTTCTCGTTATCTTTACTTTTACAATATTACATGTTGCAAATGATAGTTTTGTTTTTGCAGTGTCGGTTATCATGCAATCCCGAGTATGCAACGGCTTCACTTACATGTCATCAGTACAGACTTTATTAGTATATGCATGAAAACAAAACAGCATTGGAATTCTTTCACTACTCCATTTTTCTTACCTTCGCGAAGTAAGTAAACAAAATAAAAATAGCTGGAAGCGATAAAACACGAAATTTTACTGCTTTTTCTGCTGTATTTCGATAGGAAAACGATAATCTTATTTTTAAATTGTATTTCAGATGTACGTATTCAACTGGAAAAGGATGGACAAATTAATATCAATGCTGATAAAAGTAAAGAATATTTATATGAAAATCTTAAGTGTCACAAGTGCTCTGCATTGCCAAAAAATATGCCAGACTTAAAAAGGCATTTACTTTCCCATCATTCCAGTGAGGAAAAATAGAGTTCCAGAAAAATTTATAACTGAAGTATGTATTTAATATTTATATGGTTATTCATAAACAAGTGTAAGAAGAAAGGTCAGGGTTGAATGAAAAAGACATGTTTGACATTTCGAAAAATTTAATATAAATAAATTTGATGTTAGTGTAAACAAGACTTAGTTTCTATGTAGTAACCTAAAGTCTTCTTATCCAGTTGTTCTCATTTGGTACATGTGTCTCATGCATGCAAATGGGAACCGAAGTGTACACATTCATTAATGTGTACCTAGTAATACTGCGATTAATAGTCGAAGCGTTTTTCACGTTAGATTTGATTTTGTTTTTAAAAATTTCGCAAGGTTTGTTTTCCGAAAGAGTGATTCAATTACATTTCTCATCTCGTTTTTGACAATTTAACATCTTAATTTGCTCTCTGTGAAGAACTGCTGTTTAATATAAACTAAAAACTATTAGATTCGGTAGAAAGAGAAACGAGTCGGGGAATTGTACGTTGAGCAAAAACGTAACTTTTCCCATTCTTGGAGTCCAAAGTAAATGTTTTTAATTCATAAATTTTCTGAGATCTGTGTAAAACGAAGATCTCAAAAAATTATATTGCATGTAGCTTAAACACTTGGACCATTCTGTCTTACTCCAAATAGTGTTTATGAAATATATTACAAGAAGAGATTTCGCGAGTGAAGGCAACAAGTAGCACTAACAACTATTTATTCCTGCTAATCGCGAAAGCGAAGGAGCCAGTCTTATATAGGTTTTTGGAGTAGAAAAAGAATGGTCCGTGCTTTCGAGTGTCTAGTCCTTTCCTTCGTTATCCTATAGATTCCCTCTCGTGCAACACACTTACTATCTACCTAAGCTAATAAAGAAATAAGAAATTAGCGTTCTTTGATTTGGCGCTCAGAACTTGGCCCGCCCAATCCGTACGCAACCCACCAAAAGCGGTCATTTTAGCAAAGTCGCTGGAATCGAGGACAATAACAAATACTTATGAAAATATTCGTCATTTCTACAAACACTGTCCAAGCTCAAATCACAAAACGCTCAATTACACTCGTGTCTTTCAAGTCTTTGTTCGCGCGCGCGAGCGAGAATCGAATGAAGAGAAAGAAAGGTACCGTTGACTTTTGCGACTGAGTCACACCATAAGATTGCAACGAGTTAATCGAGCTAAGTAACAGCCTATAACCTATCAACATTAATACACTTTTGAATAACTAGTATTTACAGTTTATAAATATTTTTAGATTCTTACAACATATGCATATATGTGTAATTTATGTAACATATGTATAAATAATGTACAACAGGGTTGTGACTCAGGCGCAATTCTTTGAAACATGGCGGACACTCGACATTGAAGACAATAGACCAAACGCGGTAGTATTTTCTTAATATTTCTAGCATTACTGCTAACGACGAAAACATAATATGTACTGGATGGAGCGGTGATCCTAGTTACACAATTGGTCGCAGTGGTGGTAGCAACAGTATCAGTGAATAACAACTATCACTATTTAATCATGACGAAAAGATAATAAATATCGACGGACAATTGCTGTTCATAAATTAATGAACGAAGGAAATGCGTAGCAAGCTGACAAAAAATAGCAACATTGAACATGATAAGAGTAGGATTATTAATATGTATAACAATAGGGTTGGGTTCGATATCCAAGTCTTTCTGGAAAGGTAAAAAGTCGCGTAAACCTTTCTTGATTTGTACGAGGAACGTGAGAAACGCTGTAGTTTGAGTAATGTAACGACTTCGACATTGAGTGTCAAGCAGTGCACGCGGAAAAATCCTTTTCGAATGTATAGCAATTTCGTTGTGAACAAGATAATTGGAACAAGATGATTGATTCAAGAATAAGGGGTTTCCAGAGTAGCGCAATACAATTTAGAAAATGCTGTGACGATTTGGGACGAGGATTGAAACCTCACTACGAAACTAAAATCAAATTAAAGCTATAAAGAACAATCGTCACTGCATTTTCAGTCTTACATATTACGAAACTTATTTAGTACTTTGAATTTACTGTTTGAATGTACCGAATTTCTCTCCTGAATTATCATGAACTGAAATAACAGCTAAGTTCTTAAAGACTTTTTCAACAAGTTTCGTTTTTTCAATTGCTATCAAAGGATTCACGAAAAATCCTACTTGGTCAGTTTTTCCTAAATTCCTTTTAGTCTACAACATAATCTTCATACCAAATGGCAAAAAATTTGCTAGTTCGAAATTAACTAAAGTAAGATGGACGCTTGATTTACACACAACATATTTTTGTAACACATAATCCAAAGAAAAACGCTGATCAGAATTGCAAGGCTCTTTGACGGAAAAGTTCTTGCTGAAAGAGCTTTCACAAATAGTTCAAGCGTCCATCTTTATTTTTGACTACAATAATTCGTAATGATCCTAATATACCCTTTGATTTGGGTGCGAATGTCTAAACATTAGAAAAATTTACTATGAGACTACGTCACGCAAAAAACTTGAACTAGTTGAGTCTTGGATGCCGAAATTCCTGGAATACGCTGGTTCCTCCAAAGCATGGACACGACACGACGACGACCATTTCTCGTGCTCTGATCATCAAGTATTTGTTATACTCACTCTTGTGTTGTGTGGCTGTTTGCTTTACGCAGCCAAGTTTTCCCGAGAATAGCTGTGGACCCTCATGTCCTCGATAGCATCACACCACTGCAACGCGAAACCTTCAGGGTCTTCAAGGTAGTATGTACGGCAGGGCGTATGTACAAAGAAGATCTTAAAGTTCTTAGGTTCAACTCTCAGCTCAGGACTCCATGGAATTTCGCCCTTTAGCACCATGTTAACGGGATCGACATAGTAGAGTCGAGGTCCAGTCGTCAAAAGGAGCATTCTTCGCCTCGCAAACAAACCCTTCCGCTTATTGACGAATCCCTGCTTCAAAATTAGATTACCCTCAACAAACTTGTGCCATGGATTCGACGTCCGTTGTTTCTCGAGAAGTTTTCTCTTCTCGTCTTCCGTCAAATCAGCAATGCCAGCCTTCTTCTTCCTGGGTTCCTCCACCAATGCAACTCGTTCACATTTTCCCTGCGATTTTCTCTCCTCTCCAATATCCAAACCCAGCAATCTGGTGAGTTGTTTATCGTCGAGTCCTGGTTCCAAATGATCTGGAACTCTGTACTGTGATCTTAATTCCTCGTTTTCCGAAGTTCCAGGCAAATAGGGATAAATCGGTGGTGGATTCTGTTCATGAAGAGTTTCAAAGTCGATGCCCTCAAACAAGGGGTGAGCCCTGATGCTCGGATATCCCGCTCCATGTTCGTCCTGAGCGCCAAGCCTTTGTGAAGGATCAAGTACTAAAAGCTGTCCGACAAGGGACTTGGCAAGTTCCGAAAAACCATCAGGAATCTCATACCCAAGTTTCAGTATCTGCTGGAAAATCAAGTACTCACTTCTCGAGCGGAAAGGTGGTAGACCCGCGACCATTTGATAAACAATGCAACCAAGAGCCCAAAGGTCGGATGCTCTACTCGCCGGCTTATCCGTTAAGAGTTCAGGCGACACGTACTGTGCGGTGCCAACGAAAGAATTTCGCCTGGGTCTCCTGTACTGTTTTTCCTCGTCATCTTTGTCAGCAGGATGCAGTACCGTCGTCTCAGGGTCTTCTTTGAGAATTTTGGCACTACCAAAGTCCGTAATGAGTACATGCATTTTCTCGTCAAGGAGGATGTTCTCGGGTTTCAGGTCTCGGTGAATGATTCCCAGGCCGTGAAGGTATTCCAGACCTCTCAGGATCTCAGCTGTGTAGAATTTGGTGCACTCAATGTCGAAGGAACCGACCTTCGTGATGTAGGGTAGGAGTTCGCCGTTCTTCGCAAATGATAAGGCAAAGTACAACCGATCCGAGTCCTGGAAGGTGCAGAAAAGTCGGACAAACGAATGTTTCGCGTCCGCCAACATGTTTAGCACTTCCTTTTCCCGCTTCACGTACTCTGTCTTCTTCTCCTTGATGATGTGCCGTTTCTCACAGACCTTGATTGCGTACTCCCTATTGGTATGGATATCCTTGGCAATGTAAACCTGAAATACAGAAAATCAGGAATGTGTTATGAGAGGCATTGTTGAGCAGTTCTGGAATAGTTGACATAAAATGTTCCCGCCTGGCGTGCTCAACTCATGGATATATGAAGAAAAGCAACTTACGGTAGAGAAGCTGCCTTCGCCGATCACTTTGCCGAAGATAAAATCAGTCGCGGAGCGCTTGTGGGTGGGTGGGTTGATGGTTGTAAGGGCCGGATTCGTGGTGGATGGAACCCTGGGCGCAAGATTGCTGGGGGGCGCCATTACCCCGTTGGTAACGTCGTTAGTTGGTGGAGACATTTTAGACACCGGCCCCTCCACCGTTACTGCCGGTTGTGGCGAAGCGGTAAGCGTCTGGTTCGCCACACGCTGCAACATAAACATAAACATCACAGTCAGTTATTACATAAAACAATAATAATTTAACAAATGTAATTCACATAATCCATTAACGGGAGCCAACTAAAAGTCAAGGTCACACTGAATGAAACTGGAATATAAGGTCTCTTTTGTTTGCAATAGCATCTTTCGAACGCCGTTTACATTTTATAGTTCAAGAGTCCTCAGCGTGTCCGGTCTGGTTGGTATTTGATTCTTTCATCCGCTAACGGCCACTCTCTCGTACCGGGAAATCGCGTGATGTCACAGTACCAGGCACGTGACCCTGACATGACGTGCAGAACAGACGGTCTCAACAGCAACGATCGAGATAAGAACTACGCAAGCATTCATTCATTGGGAACATACTTTAACAATTTGTGTTAATGAAAAGTGTTGACACATGTAAAAAATGTCCATGGGTCATTCTACTTTTCAAAAAAAAATGTTTGACATTATAACAGTCACAATATCTTGGATTGATGGAGAATACTTTAATTCGATAGTAGATACCACCGATAACAGGAGTGAAGATACCTACTTTGAAGCATATGTAAAAATACTGCAAAATAAAGCTGTAGGTTGAAAGATGCACTCTTGTTAATGAGCAGGGAACAAGAGTTTTATTAATGGACATAGGGCCTCACAAATACGAAGGATGATGAGAGACGTCAACGTTTACTTACTTCCGGCTTCGTAATCGTGTCGAGCGACAGAGAGGAAAAGAGGATAAGTCAGGAGGTATCAGCCAACGGCCTCGTGACTTGTTTACGCGTTATTGGCCTAGCAACAGCTGTGGGGCAGGCCAAGGGGAACTTAAAAATGTGTGTGGACTGTGCGTTCACACTTTTAATTTAAACACATATTGGCGATAAATAATCTTGTCTGAAATCTCTTGATCGTGAGGGGGTTTAACTTGATCTTCGGGTTTTAGCACAACAGACAGTGCATTTCAGGCCATTGATGTTTTTTTTTTTGCAAACTTTCTATTGCTACATACACAGTTGCATATTTTGGTGTTAGAAACTTAAAAGCTCGCTTAAAAGTTTATTTACTACTGTAATAACTTGATGACAGTATGCCAGAGAAGAAATTCCTGGTCAGGTTTAATTACTTCAAGTACTTATTGGCTCTCGTGGGTAGAGAAAATATTCTTAATAGCGTCGTAAATGTCCTGGCCCAAGATAGTGAATGTGTGCGCTGGTGTTATATTACTTTCGTAGGCCACCAAAAGAGTCTCAAAGAAGGCGAGTGGGTTTGTTGTGTATGTGTGTATTTGTGAGAGAAGGGAAAATGTAGTAGGAAGAAAGAGGGACATGAATGAGAGAGCGAAGAGTTCCCACGCGAATCAAATCTTCATACTGAAAAAAGACATCACTGCTTGTAAGGAGCCAATAAGATTGCATGAAATTATTCCAATGTTTTGTAGAACCGTGAAATTTCAAGCGAGAAGGATCAAGTTCCTGCGAGTAAGAAATTCAAGTCTTTAGAGTGTGTTCGCGTGTCTTCCGAAAGAGGGATGAAAAATGCAAAAAGAGCAAGACGACAGGAATGTACAACCAAGACACGGGCCTCTTCCCAGGCCGGTTACGAGGCGAGCGAACCCCACGGCGTCAACGATGCGTGTTAGGCCGTCGACCTCGTCGAGCATTTGCTCGAGAACCAAGAACCGAGGAGGCACCCGGCCCTGCCGATATCTCGCCTTGACTCGTCGTGGCCGCTCGTTTATATTTAGTTTTAGTTGCTTATCTATTCTGTCACTCCTCGCCTTTCTTCTATCTAAGAAATTTAAGTGGATATCGACATCCGATACCTAGAAACAAGAATTGCAACACCTGAAACTACTTATTTTCGTATCTAGGCAACTTTGTAACTCACTTTTCTACCAGATAAACATAATTATCGCCTTTTCTTTTTAAATTCAAAAACTTAACACATTAGCGGATCGTTTAAAACTATCGTACCTTTGAATAATAAAAATTAGAGTGGTTTACCAAAAACCTCCAGTATTGTTCCAAATAACTCAACTTAAGTTTTCGTTAATCAGTTAATGGGGCAAAAATCATATTTGTCGGAAATTTATTTAATCTCATGATTAAAATTAGCATTTTTTCAAATCTAGTAAGTAGGTTTAGTACCCCTTGCAGATATAAACAAGGAATTGCCCTTTTCTGTAGAATAGAATCACCCGTTATATTACACAGCGACATTACAACGAGCATTCTAATTTTAGTCTTGCGCATCTCTTCTCTCTCACTTGTTCTACTCATAGGTTCTCCTTCCTTTGCGGGGGTTTTGTTTTTCTTGTCCGTTTCGTCATCTATTCTTGGAGAATATTAGTTTAAAGTGAAATAGTCAAACATTGTTAGCAGTCTTTCTTGGATTTAAAGATCTTTAATTGAAATTTTAGCAATTTAAACTGTTGTATTTTAGTTGCAAAAGAGAATGTTGGCTTGCTTTACGCTATTGGTTATTCTTTGATCCCTTCTCTTGGCTTTGCCGGCTCAATAACATGCACTCGATGCAAATAACTCGCTATGCCAGCTAAGGCAGCCAACAGGAGCGGCAATTTTTGCCCGTGAATGAAATGTTTTGCATTCGCAGACGCCGATACTTGCCGCCACGAAGGGGCGGCAAACGTGGTAAGTGTAAACCAAATTGAACCCGTTGGAGACTACGACGATCAATCATACATTTAATAGAAACTTCCAGGCAATACAAAAGTATAAACAAACAATGAAGAATAATCTAATTCAATCCTGTGCAATTTAAGGTATTTGTACGATTTAATATTTTTGAAATGCTTTTTTCTCTCTAGATTTAAAGAAGGTCCACTATCGTTCAGATTAGTATTAATAAGCGTGCGTGTTTCAAACTTTCTGCAGGATAGACTTAGAAAATATCAAAACAACGTCTAATTGTCGATCAGTTTGTATCTGAATTAAATTGCATTATGAAAGAAGAGAATATTAGCATGTTCGTAAAAGCTCAGAGAATAGAACATTTTCCAATTTGCACATAAAAATCTAATTGTTAGTTTCCAGACTTTTCTAAACTTCAAAGAAAACAATTTTGGATAACAGTAAAATGTGTCTTCAAGATCAAAATGAAATATCTTGAGAGGCTGTTCAAATATAGTGATTTTTTTCAACTCTCAAAAACGTAATGAATCTAATCAAGGTTTCTTTATAGAGAAATGGAGGATGTAACAGATTTACATTTTACAGAGTTAGCTCACACCAAGAATAAATTCAGGATTCTTCATGCTGATGATCTGGATTTCAGAAGAACGGTATTCGCATGCAGCCATATTCCAAGCATCAGACTGATCGTGACTCGAGCAAAAAAGAGAATTCGAGTCGCAGATCTTGCTGAGAAGGGGTTTAAGGAAAGAATTTAAAATTCTTAACTTAAATTATTCATGACTGTAGAAAGGATGCCCCGATGAATTCCGAGCTCCGCGATCGTGGAATGGCGACCTCACCCTCTTTCGATAGATTGAAATACAGAAAATCTTTCTCATCATAGATTTTTGAATGGAAATCGATGTAAAAAAATCGCATTTCATAAAATTGTTATAATACTTTCAACTTTAAAGGCGCAGTTTCGAGGGCTCTCATTTGTTACAAGTTATAAATGTCGAGCCATTTCAGGAGGTAAGATGCCCTTATATATGGGCTGCGCCCTTTCGCGAATATTAGGTAACATCCATAGAAAAAGGCCAACATAAAAAGATCTCATATTCTAGATACAATACTGTTTAAAGAAGTATGTTTTATGAGTAAATTGAAGAAACACTAAAAAATAGGTTTTTCGTATTTTTTTCATTTTCAATCGAATTTCACAAAACGTAAAGAAAACTACAGGACTGAGGTCACCACAATCACTCTCGCAGTCACTTGAATATTAATCCTTCGGATGTTTTAGATCAACTTTTTACACTTTTTGGTAGGATCCACACAGATTAAAAATCTCCCACTGTCGGCAAGTAAAACTTTCGGTACAGAAGAAATGTAGCCTTCACACAGCCTTACCTTGAATAACTTTTTAAGCCTCCTATAGCCGCGATGTAATCGCGACATGTACTGCTTGTTGGAATCCAGTTTGAATGATTAAAGCCACTATTGATAGATAAAAAACCAACTTGTTTACGCGTAACTTGAAAAATCACAAGGCGTTGTTATTGTTCTCGGAGGCCGAGCCCGAGTTTCAAAATACATCCGCAGCTATTTCGATCCGTTCGCTTACTGAATTCCACGGACGATGTATCCCGGCTGCTAACCCGCGCTTTATCCCCACCACACGCACTTGAGCAGTAGACTACCCCCTCTTTCTACTCTTCTCCTTCTATCCCATCACTCTCTTCCCTCCCACCTAAATCCTGAATACGAGAGGAAGAGAAGGCTTCATAACATAACATTAGGATCGGCTGTGAAAAAATATTGCGAAAAGATGTGTAAAATGTATGTAGGTAGGTACAGGCCCTAAAATTTATCTATAACTCGGCACACTTTGCATAGGTCTGATTTAAGAGTGTGTAGTTCCAGATTAAATATTTCTAGGAACTCTTTCAGGTCGTCGAAAACGGTTCAACGTACTTTGATAATCAAATAATGTTTGAGACATTAACTAGTAAACATTAAACAAAAATAATTTTAGGAAATGAAAATCCAGTTTCAAAAGAAAAGGAGAGTGGTGTTTCATAAGTGGGTACATTAAAATACAACTCCTCCCTTTAGCACGAGCTTCGGATTACAGTTAGAATTGATAGAAAATAAAAACATTTAATAATTCCAAGATCAATTGCGATTTATTGAATTTTGAAGGCTCTATAATGTTGTAATGTTGAAAGTTACATTCAAATTTTATTAAAATTATCAAATTTAACAGTTCTTGTGGATTAGTGCTCTTGTAGTATATATAATTACGTAAAAAAGTGCGCAGTTTCAAGTTCTCTAGGCTCTATCAAAGTCTAATATCTATATGGACGTTTCAATAAACTAGGCCCCAAAACATTACAAGCTATTCGCAATCAATCCGACTTGTTCGCTCCGTCACACATAATGAAATTTTGCGTTTGATTAGCCCACTGATTGAAAAGTATAGTTTTGGAAGAATATTGGGTGCATTCAAGTATTACGCAACACACTTTCCAGGAATCTTAGACCCACCCACCACCCTAGGGGTGATTTAAGGACTACGCAAGCGAGACTTTTTCTAACTACGACCTTCTCCTTGAGAGTTGGTTTTTCCACTATCTGTAAACATATTTTCCGCCTCCACCTCCCCAGAAAATGTATTGGTTTTACGCTGACAGACAACCACCCCCTTGAAGGACGCGACGTAATTCTTGAGCCTAAGCGACCTAGGAAGACATATTGGATGATAATTTTATTTTCGAGATTCCGTTTTTCTCGCAATTTTAGGAAACTTTGTGCAATTTGAAATTCTGGATGCGTAACTATAAGGTGGCTTAACGGCGGTGCCAGTAATGGCGCCAGAGGGGTAGGATTTCAAACTGCCAGATTGTTATGAGCGCATGCGCAGCTACTGTGAGTGGGGACAGAGTGGGGAACTTGGCCTGACGGCGCCAAGAACGATTGCCACCCACGGATGGACTTGGAAGGGGAAAAATACAACCGTGAGAGGTCGAGGATCGTGGAAGGCAAAGGCGGCAAAGGAGATTCGTATTCGGATGTCGCATGCGCACACCATTCCTCAGAGTGTGTTTATAAGCGCATTCTTGGAAATGTCCAATACGAGTAACGGACTCTGTGCTTGTGTACGTGCAGCCATGAGACACACTTGCATTCCATTCTGTTTTTGACACCCTTGCTGTTTTTCCTATGTTTTGATGAAACACAAGTCCGCAAATTTTGAATTCATGTCTAGATTCGAGTAGTCCTTACTACGATACTCACTTGAGTTAAAGAATTCAATATGAATCGAATTGTATAAAACTTTTGCAGATTTACTTTTGCAGATCCGTGAGGTCTAAATATTTGCGAGTAATGTAAAAGGTCCCATTTAGTTTTACGCTTTTTATTGCAAGCATAACATGTGTCAGAATTATTTTTTACTCATTCATTCACTTTAAGCTCTTACAGCATACACGGAGGTAGTTTCTCTCCTATGTCGTTCAGTCTTACACAAATTACATACCGAACCTGGCGGTCGTAGCACCAAATGGTGCGTGCAGTCGTGCACACTGAGAAAAATGAATAACACCGTTTATGACCTGTTTTTTAATTTTTCTGACAACAATCTATACATATCAAAAGGACATGTGACACAGTCAATGTCCTACATTACAGTCCTCTTTCTTCCTACCTACATTTATGTACTTTATTTGAGTCGGAATTTTCCCTAAATTGTGATTCCGAAAATTTTTGGCTGTAAAATCTTGATATAAATTTGGAAATTCAACATCACAAAAGATATGATTCATTTTTTTCACTGTAATATTTGAACAGCCACTAACGATGTAAACACATTTTTAATTTTTATTTATTACTAGTTGGCATAAAATGTCCCTGGAATAACAATATCATATGTATGTTACAGACGGATTTCGAATCTATTTTTAAATTTTCTTCTCTCTTGACTAACGAAATGTTTTGAATCTTATTTTTCGCTCCATGTGATTGTACTATTTTTAGCTACTTGGCTGTACTCAACGATTATACCGTCTGGTTTCTAGATATTGCATACACAACGAATTGGCAAGTGCGAGTACTTTTGACAGTGTTAAGGTCAGGGATTCGTCGAATCTAATAAAGGACGGAGAAACTTAATTTGAAAACGGATCCGCTCTTCATTATTTAAATGAGACAAAATCACGGTCGCATATTATTCACAATTAATATTATAGTAAAGCTTCAGTCATTGATCCAAAATTATATAAAGTCACCTCTTGAGTTGGAATTGGGTTTTTTAGGATTAGATTTAAGAGTCTCTAGCGCCATCCGCTGAAATCATCAGCACAAAAACAATATTAACCCATGGGATGACGTCACCAATGACTCATGTTGATGCACCTATTTTCTACAGCTGGGAACAAACGCTTTTATCACGTAAAATCCATCTGTTTGCATTTCCAAAGAAATTCGCCCGCACTCGTGTTTTTTTCCCTACTGTTGATAACCACAAAAAATAACGCATTTAAAAAAAATAATATTTAGAGGTGGCGCAAGCCACATGAAGTTTAACACGTATTTCCCATAAGAAAAAAAGAAGTTTTTGTCAATTTTATTTAAAATTCTCAATATTAGGTAAATCGAGTTCGAAATTCACCATTTCTCTTCACAATCAGACACAGAATGCAAATGAAATATCACTTTTCAAATATCACCATCATAAGTATGTTTTATAGGGTCCCAAAAAAACCCCATAAGTGAAGAAATAGGTTTTTCAAGTTTTTCGCACTAATTATGATTTAGCAACTTTCTTTTAAATAGGGTTAGAAAGTCAAGGTTTTTTCTGAATTTTTCAACTTACTTTCAACGTTTTAGTTAAAGCGAGATAACAATCAATTAAATTTAACAAAAAGAATTGTTTAAACAATATGTTTTTGTTTACAATAATATTCTCTTAGGCTAATGCTACAAAGTTGCGGTTTTTTATGAAATTTTCAAATTTTTGTCCACTTTTCACTCGAAGTAAGTAATAATTAATTTAATTTAGCAAAAATAATTGTTTGAACAAATTGTGAATGTTTATAGCTATCTTCTTACAGAATAATACTACATAGTTGTTGGTTTTTCCTGAAATTTCAAACTTTCTATCACTTTTCAATTAAATTCAAGTAGTAAATAATTCATGTTAAAAAAATAATTGTTTAAACAAATTGTAAATGTTTATATCTATCTTCTTCTAGATCAATACTACATAGTTGCGGTTTTCTCCTGAAATTTTCAACTTTTTATCACTTTTCAATTAGATTAAACTAATAATTAATTCATGTGAAGAAAATAATTGTTTAATTAATTTCTTATCGTTGCTAATAATGTTTTCTTCGCATAATGATAGAAACTTGCGGTTTTTTCTGAAACTTTCAACTTTTTGCCCACTTTTCAC
Organism: Neuroterus valhalla; assembly: GCA_011762715.2. Lineage (NCBI taxonomy): Eukaryota > Metazoa > Arthropoda > Insecta > Hymenoptera > Cynipidae > Neuroterus > Neuroterus valhalla. The sequence continues at coordinate 8,866 of WSXT02232549.1, read as the reverse complement.
TTGAAGTGAGTTATTATTTAATTTAACAAAAATAAATCTTCAAACAAATTATTATTGTTCATGGCTATCTTCCCTTAGATTAGTGCGAAAAAGTTGCGGTTTTTTCTGAAATGTGTAACTTTGCTTCACCTTTGTAGTTATGAAGAAATAATAAATAAACATTACAGAGAATCATATTTTAAATAGTATTGTATTGTTTTAAGTACATTATTTTTGTTCTTTTCCTAATCTTCAAAAAAATTAATTAAAACAAAAAAGCTGAATTCATTCAGTGAAATTGGAATTCCGAATTTTCTACTAAAATTATGGATCTTCAACGAGAAATTGAATTTTTAAGAAAGTAGTTCAACTTCCAACCAAAGAGTTAAATCTTCGACCTAAAAATATAAACTTTTAATCAAAAATATAATGGTTGATATTTAAAAAAAAAAACAATTTTTGAATGATAAACAATCTAATTTAACCAAGAATTAAATTTAATTCAATCTAATTGAATTTTATTCAAATTCCCTTTAGTGCAGAGTTAAACATTTCAGAAAAAACCACAACTTTATAGCACTTATCTAAGAGAAAATGGTTATAAACAATAATAAATTGTTGAAAAAAGCATTTTTGTTAACTCGCATTAATTATTTAATGAAAAGTGGACAAAAAGCTTAAGAGTTTAGAAAAAACCACAACTTTTTAGCACTAACGTAAGAGAAGAATGCCATAAACAATGATAATTTGTTTTAACAATTATTTTTGTTAAATTGAATTGAATATCAACTCTCTTCTAGTGAAAAGTGGGCAAAAAGCTAAAAATTAAAAAAAAAACGCAAGTTTCTATGATTAAGCAAAGAAAATATTATAAGCAATGATAATAAATTGTTTAAACAATTATTTTTTAACATGAATTAATTACTACTTGAATCTAAATGAAAAACGATAAAAAGTTTTAAATTTCAGGAAAAATCCACATTTATGTAGTATTAATCTAGAAGAAGATAGCTATAAACATTTACAATTTGTTTGAACGATTATTTTGCTATATTAAAATAAATAATATTACTTACTTCAAGTGAAAAGTGGACAAAAAGTTGAAAATTTCAGAAAAAACCGCAACTTTGTAGCATTATTCTAAGAGAATATTGTTATAATTAATAACAAATTGTTTGAATCATTATTTTTGTTAACTTTCATTGATTATCACTTCGATTTAACTGAAACGTTGAAAATAAGTTTAAAATTTCAGAAAAAACATTGACTTTCTAACCCTTTTCTAAGAGAAAGTTGCTAAAAACAGTTTTAAATTGTTTAAACAATGGGAATAAACATCTAATTATCAGTACAAAGTATTTTTACATGTATTTGAAACAATCTGCTTTAAGAAAACCGCAAAAAAATCATGATTAGCGCCAAAAACTCGAAAAACCCATTTTTTCACTTATGGGGGTCTTTAGAGGCTCAATAAAACAGACTTGTGGGGGTGATATTTGAAAAGTAATATTTTATTCGCATTCTGTGATTAATTGTGAAGAGAAATGGTGAACATCGAACTCGATTCACCTAATATTGAGATTTCTGAATAAAATTTACAAAAACGTATTTTTTTCTTATGGGAAATACGTGTTAAACTTCATGGGACTAGCGCTACCTCTAAATATATTATTTTTTTCAACAAAAAAAAAATGCGTTTATTTTTTTGTAGATGCGAACAAATTTCCAGGTGTTTTACATAAAAATTCGAGAAAAAAAATCTTTGGTCCACCCTAATGTACAGTGTAAAGCGTACACTGTACATGCTCCAATTGAAATTCATGTACTTTGTACTCCACAACATTATTACATCATGTCTCGAAATGTGCCGAACTTTTTCTAACCAATGTTGTGAATGCAACATCTTTTACAATTCTTATCTTCCAGAAATGTTAAATTCACACTTCTCACGAAGATTGCAGACAAGAGGAATTGCAAACAATTTCTATAATTTGAAATGACCTATCGAAATGACAATTATTATTGTCAGTATCATAACGACATTTTTTTCTCAAGTGCGATGACAGCATAAGATTCGTTCGAGTCAAGTTTTCGCGATAGTCGGTTAAGAGCATACAATCACAGTGGCGCGAATTTAATCTTGTTGGTCGTCAATTTATAACGCTATTGCTTCATTCGATCATCAGTATCTTGTTTACGTCCGTGAGTCTTATTTTACATGACGATCGCGCTTACTGAGACGGCAAAGTCCATGACACATTCAAGATCCGCTATACACTGTCGCTATGCGATAAAAAGAAATCAGCTGCATTTTTAGGCTCTTTGGTAGAAGGTTCCCATTATGAATCAGGATTAGGCTGAATCAAGCTTGAATAAATGTTGGATTCTGAAAGAATTTAATTCTTACCCTATTTTTTATTTGTATAGGGTAAATTCATTCATTAATTCAAGAAAAAATCCACATTCATGAAAAGGATACAGATCGATTATTTTAATTCTTGTCGCACAATGTTCGTGGGATGTCAGGGTAACATAATTTAAAAAAAAAACATCTCATTAGCTGTAACTTTTACTTAAACTTGTTTCAGGTGGACGGAGAGAATGTCTTCTCTCTAGTCAACGTTATCGACCATTCTATATTATCGCATATATAACGATTGAGAGCAATAAATGAATCATTGTAGGATTAATTATCAAACAAAAAATATGCTCACTTTGTTTTTGACAGCCGATTTGATTTTCCAAGGCACTTCACCTTGTAGATTATTTTTATTTTGCATGACTTCCTCTACTAGTTAAGCAGAATCATATTTACATGATGAAGTAAATATGAAGAGATAGTTGGATGTTGTGAGAAAAAAGTAGAGGAAAGAGCTGTTATCAATAACAAGCAAACAGTTTTCCACGGTCAAGTTTTTCCATTTTCCCGGTCAACTTGAAGAAAAATATTTATATTTATCGCAAAATGCAAACATTAATTTTTACATTCTCATTTTATATGACGTTCATTCTAAACATCCTTCAACACAACAGATCAAAAATTGCAAAATAATACAATTTTCAAAAGAATATTTAAATCTTCGACAAAAAAAAATATCATTCCTTCTACGAGAATTGGAACAGTTAAACTTAGAATTCAAAACATCAATTTACGATAACAAAAAACAGAAAAAAAAAAAAAAAAAAAAAAAAAAAAAAAAAAAAAAAAAAAAAAACAAAAAATTTAAAAAAAAAAAAAAAAACCCACAGATTTCAAATCAAATAGTTCATTTTTCAACCGAGATAACGAATTTTCAAATGAAAAAGATAAATATTTAAATAGAGCACTTCAACTTTCAACCATCCAAGCATGAAGAATAATTTCCAAGTAGGAAGAATAATTTTCTAAGAAAAAATACAACGTTTCAACAAAATAGTCGAATTTCGAACTCAAAAAAATTACTGTTTCCAACCACAAATGGAACACTAAATTTTTTAGTTTAAAAAACCAATTTTAAACCAAGCATTAGAGTTTTAGGCTAGAACAAAGAATCTTCAATCGGAGGAGATGAGTTTTCAAAAAGATAAATTAACTTTTGCTGAAAAAGAGAAATTGACAACAAAAATTTGAGTACCCGAATTTTAAATTGAAAAAAATGGATGTTAAACTAAACAATTGAATTTTCAACTGAAACTATGGAATTTTCAATTGGAATAAGTAAAATTTTCAGTTAGGAAAAAATACTTATAAGAAAAAAACTTTCAACTAACAAAAAAAACTAACTTTAAAACAAATTATTACATTTTTATACAAAATGATGAAGAATCCAATAAAATTTGAAATATTTAAATAAAGTAGTTAAATTTTAAACCAGAACGACGAATTTTCAACTGAAATTATGAACGTTCAACTAGAATAGTTCAATTTTTGAAATGAAAATTAATTTTCAACCAAAAAATACAATTTTTCAACGAAGTGGTTGAAATTTGAACTATGAAAATAAAAATTTTCTAACAAAAATGGAATGGTGCCATTTTTGGTTTGAAAAATTAATTTTAAACCAAACATAAGAGTTTTCAACTAGATGAAAGAAAAGATGATGAATGTTCGATTAAAATAAAAAATCATTGACTGTATAACTTGCATTGTTATTGTCGAATTTTGAACTAGAAAAGATCAACTTTCCACTAAAAATGAAACAGTTAAATTTTCAGTTGAAGAAATCGATTTTCAACCAAACTGATGAATCTTCAAATGAATAGATGCATTTTAAGCAAAAAGATGGATTTTTGTTTGGAGTTTTCTCATAGAAATAGTTTAATTTCAAATTCAGAAATCAATATGCAACTAGATACTTGAATTTCCACCAAAAAAATATGAACTGATTTTGAACAAAGTAGTTACAATTTCAGGCAGAGGTAACATTTTTAATATTATGATGTTAATGTTTTTGTCTACTGGGCTTATCAACATTTAAATAATTAATTATTTAAATATTGTTATTTAAAAGTTGTGAAAAAATGACTTTCTAGCTCCGCTGGGATTCGAACCCAGGTCCTACAGATTTCCGATCTAATGCTCTAACCCACTAAGCTACGGAGAGTGCAAGGTTCATTTTTCACAACTCTGAAATAACAATTTTTAAATGATTAATTATTTAAATATTGACACCATTTGAAGTAATTGATTTTCAACCAAATTGATCAATTTTCAGGTATAATGATGAATCTTTAAATGAATTTATATGTTATCCCTCAATTCCTTCTGCAAACTGTATGCAAGCCTTCCCGCCCCCCACGGACCTGGGAAATGGGAAACATTGTATTCAGTTCGCTGGGGCCCAGTGGTGGGGGTATTCTTCGCAGGTACCCGGGGTGGAGTTTGTATATTCCGCAATAACATATAAGGAAATTTTATTATTCTACATTCGTTCCTATTAAGGAACCCTACAAGAGTTACAAAGGCTACAATAGTGGACACTTGACAGCCAAGGTGGAGAGTTCAAATTTTAGATTTAGAACTATAGGTAGCTGATGAGATCAGGGGGAGTGGCCGTTTCCGGTACAAGAAGGTCCATTTGTCTTGACAGTGTCGTGTCACTAAACCTAAATGGCCACTTGTTAGATGTAAAGACTAGATAGCCAAGTCACCTGGGGATTATGTTTGAAAGTGCGTCAACAACATACCCATAATCCATCCAAAACAAACCTTCATAAATTCAGAGGGATTCCCCAAAGCCCCCATTGCGAATTTGGGCAAAATAAGTACATATTATATTAGCTGGCATTACTCACCGGATGATTCACAAAAGGTACTCTAGCTACCTTTGAGTGCCTAAGTGTCCGAATCCGAACATCTCCTGGGGACTGCATTTTATGGTGTTTACACCAAGTTTAAGTTTAAGACTACAGAATAACGTCAATAACTGACAAGCTTGCTGACAAGCGAAAGCGTAAAAGTGAAATCTTGCGTTTCAGATTCGGAATTTGTTATCCTTCAAAAATGATTAGACAAGGATTATTAGTGTTAAAATTTTTAATTTAGTCCGTGATGACAAGACACAAATATTCTCGTCAAGTGAGTTGAAAAAAACAATCAAGAGCAATAATAGCTTCCGGATTCAATATAACTTGATTCCGTGGGTGTCGTGTTGTTGTTACATTGATGTGTATAATTTTATACGTATGGAAATTCCCGAGCATATTATACATATACAATTGGACATGTACAAAGCGACCATTTAAATGCAAAAGTACATAATCTCATCGTTCAAGGTTCACGCGCACGAGGCCTGATCATTTGGGGCCAATTACCTACCGGTTTATTCACTGGGGAAAATAATATGTTTATGATCAAAGCGCGCGCGACTAATTCAGCGATAATTTACAAATTAATGCTGCGAGAATCTCAAATATATGAGCGAGTACAAGTAAGAATGAAAAAAAAAGAAAACTTGAGAAGATGCAACAGCATAGTTATAGACAGGAAAAAATTCTTATCGATTAGGAAAAGCTAGATATTAAATATGCTAATGATAACCTCGAGTATCTTCTTATCAATGTTTGTTTAATGATCGTTCACAAAAATAAGTTTATTCGCAGTTTAGCAACATCATTGGCTTTGGAAAATGAAAGCTTTGTTCCTTGTGATTGTTTCTTTTTTTTCCTATATGATTTTGAAATGTTATCGTTTATCTTATATGAAAATTTTATCAATTATGTGACGATATTGTGAGATTCATTGGTGTCTCAAAGTCGGAATTCTCCTTGCAATTTGATCGATATTGTCGGTCTGAGAATCAACAATGAAAAGCAAAATCTTTTTATCGTGATAGTACACACTGTCGTTGAGGAATGTCAGACTTTGATTAGACCATTAAGCGACAAAACTTATCAAACAACTGGATCTTGGATGGATCGGTCATGACTGACATGATAATGGTATTAATAACTATTATAAGTAACATTTTTATTTTAGATATCTAACTTATAGAGAAAAAGTTTAAATAATTTTGATCTCACACAGTCCTATAAATAAAGGTCGATAAATAAAGTATCTTAGTTAGATGAATCCAGCCAGTTTCGAATAATGAGGAAGTTTTTTTTTGTAAATGCATTTTCACAGATACATAAAAAAGTGTTATAAAACTTCTTTCTTTATACAAAACAGTTTACAGTCTTTTTCGATTGTTAAGATAAGATTAATATATGATCTTTGCCAACAAAATTCGTGTCTTATCTTACCCCACAAATTTATGTTTTTTTTTTATCTAGGATAAACGTGTTCTTTTTTTTGGAAACACTTTTCACATCTTCTTGTTGGTTTTCTTTCAGACTATTTACAAGCCCTCCGAATCTCAAGATCTTAGAGCAAAAATTAAAAATCTGTACACCTTCCAAACATGAACTAGAAATTTAAAAAATATCAGAGTGGCGATTCGGCGGACGATTTCAAATTCCCGGTCATTTTCCGGTTCTTAAAGGTCAATTTTTTCAATTTTCCCGGTCAACTAGAAGCAAAATATTCATATTTGTCGCAAAACATAAACGTTAATTTTTATTCATGACGTTCATTTTAAACACCTTCTAACACAACAGATCAAACATTGCGAAATAAATCAATTTTGAGAAGAATACTCTAATTTTAAACAAAAAATTACCATTTTCTTAGAAAAATTGAAACAGTTAAATGTAAAATATCGATTTACGATAACGAAAATCTTCAACCAGAAAACTTTAATTTCAGGACAAGAAGATGAATTTTCAACTAAAAAGATAAATATTTAACTGGAGCACTTCATTTTCCGACCAAGAAGGCGAGTATTCAAACAAGAAGATTAATTTTCAAATAGAAAGAATCATTTTCAACCAAAAATGGAACAGTAACATTTTTAGTTTAAAAAACCAATTTCAAACCAAGCAAAATTTTTTTATAAAAAAAAAAGAATCTTCAACCGAAGGAGTCTAGTTTTCAAACAGATAAATAACTTTTATTGAAAAAGATAATTGAACGAAAATTTGATTACTCAAATTCTAAATTGAGAAAAAATCAATTTTAAACCGAACAAATAGATTTTTAAAAGAAACTATGAAATTTTCAATAGGTATAAGTTAAATTTTCAGTTAAAAAAATCACTTAGAACAAAAAAAAAAACTTTCAACAAAAAAACAGTCAAATTAATTATTACATTTATACACAAAATGATGAAGAATCAAATGGCATTGTAAATTTTCAACTTAAGTAGTTGAATTTTAAACCAGAAAGACGAAAGTTTAACTGAAATGGTGAACATTTAACTTAGAAGAACAGATCAATTTTTGACAAAAAATTAATTTTCAACCAAAAAATACAATTTTTTAAGGGAGTGGTTGAAATTTGAACTATGAAAATACCAATTTTCAAACAAAAATGAAATAGTGACATTTTTGGCTTGAAGAATTTATTTTAAACCAAACATCTAAATTTTTAACTAGATAAATGTTTGACCAAAATGAAAAAGGTTTGACTGTATAACTTTCATTTTTGACCGTATCTAAAGAAGAATTTTTGAAGAAGAATATCAACTTTCGAAGAAAAAGATAATTTTCTACAGAAAATCGATTTGTCAACAAAATATGTGAAGTCTTAACGAAAGAATTGAATTTTCAATTAAAAAAGACAAATTTTTACCTAAATGTGGAATATTTTGAACTAGAAAAGATCAATTTTCCACTGAAAATGAAACAGTTGAATTTTCAGTTGCAGTAATTGGTTTCCAACCAAACTGATGAATTTTCAGATATAATGATGAATCTTCAAATGAATAGATGTATTTAAAGCAAAAGATGAATTCTTGACCATGAAGATTAATTTTCTAAAAGAAAGGAAAATTTTCCACGAAGTGCATTCTCAAAGAAATAGTTTAATTTTCAGATTTAAAAATCAATGTTCAACTTAATACTTGAATTTTCACCAAAAAAACATGAATTGATTTTCAACAAAGAAGTTACAATTCCAACCAGAGGTGAATTCAGAATCGAAATAATGCAACCTTAACATAAAAATTTGATTCTCAATAAACAAGTTTGAATTTAAAACAAGTGGGTGATTTTTTAACTAAAAATATGCCCGCTTCGCGGGCACATTCTCATCGCGCGCTTCGTGCGCAGCTCGCTTCGCTCGCAAGTATCAGCGCGTCTAGGGCGCGCGTCCGTAGGATCTCGCGCTTCGTGCTCGATAATATATTTGACTCGCGCTTCGTGCTCGTTTGTTCCAAACCTCGCGCTTCGCGCTCGGGTATTTGTGTCTCGTAATCGGAATGCTTTTGCAATTGTTCATTTCAATAGAAAGGCAAATTTGAAAGTGAATTGAACAAATCAATCTCTTTTAGATCCTATTTAACCAATGCAACCTCATATTTTTATCTTA
>WSXT02232538.1:0-16159 GCA_011762715.2 Neuroterus valhalla | reverse complement strand
AAAAAAAAAAAATTTTCAAACAAAAATGCAATAGTGACATTTTCCGCTCGAGAAATCAATTTTGAACCAAACATGAGAGTTTTAAACTAGATGAATGATCGACTAGAATTATAAATGTTCAACTGTGTTACTTGAATTGTTAACTGTAAAGAAAAATATTAACTCCGGAAGAAAAAAATGATGTTCAACGAAAAAATTGATTTTTCAACAAAATGTGTGAAGGTTTAATAAAATCATTGAATTATCAACTGATAAGGGCAAATTTTTACTGAATCGTCGAATTTCGAAAAGTAATAATGAATCTTCAACGGGAATAGACGTATTTTAAGCAAGAAGATGAATTTTCAACCACAAAAATTAATTTTTTAAAAAAAGGCAAATTTTCCACGAAGTGCATGAATATTGAAAGAAAAAGCCTAAGCCTCAAATTAAAAAATCAAAGTTCGACTAAATACTTGATGTTTCACCAAAGGAAGATGGATTGATTTTTAACAAAGTAGTTACAATTCTAACCAGAGGTGACTTTTAAACCGAAATAATGCAATTTAAAAAGAATTGATTTTCAACATACACGTTTAAATTTGAAACAAAAACTTGATTTTCTAACTGAAAAAGAATTAATTTGCAATGGACAATGTAAACAAAATTCACATCGTAATTCAGAAATATTTCTTCTTTGGAACACTACAATCAAAAGAGCGATATTTCCAATTTTTTCTCTTTCAAATCCAAATTATAATTATTTTAAAAAGTTCACGATCCATGTAGAAAATTCCCTGTTTCATATGTCTTTACTGAAACTCCCTGCCCTTTAATAAAAACTATAATGATTTTCCAAAATTCCCTGTCCCAAATCAGATAAAAGAGGAAAAGCAAGTGAGACGTGATAAATACATTTTTACGAAAAAATTCAAACAATAACTCTTTGTGTATGTTTGGGCTATCATAAATTGAAAATTAAATTTGAGTTAGCTTAGAAAAACCTCACAGAGCAACAACTTGGCAAAACGTTTTTCTTATAATGGAAAATAAATCAAATTCTTCCACTCATTAAGTATAGATGTGCTTAAATATTGATTAAAATTAGGATATCTTTTTGTTTCTTGAAAAGAAAGCTCTAATTTCTTTTTTTTTTTTGTACAATTTTGAAGGGTCTAGGTTGAATCAAGTTCCCAGTTTTTTTAATTAGATTCACGGTCATTTCTATTTGTTAATCTCGAGGTTAATCTATCTGGAAAGAAAATTTATATGTTACGGTAGACTTGTCAACTTTAATGTTTGGAAATTCACTTTTTTGGTTGAATATCAACTCTCCCGTCAAGTTTACAATTTTCTAGTTTGTATTTTCAATGTTTTGAAACATTCATTTCTAGGACCAAAAAAATTGAACCTAAAATTCGGAAATTCTTCTATTTTGTAAAGAGTTTAATTGTTTTGTTGGAAATCTACTCCATTTGTTAAGGTCACCCTTTCTGGTCGAAAATTTACCTGTCTCCTGAAAAATACGTCTTTTTGTCTCGAATTCATTAAAAATTAGACAACCGGGTTCAAAATTGATTTATTTTGTTTACCACTGATTATCCCGTTGGATTATCAATTATTGTATTAGTCATCTTTTGTTATCAAAAGCTTAGGTTTGTTGGTTTAAAGTGAACACTCTCGTTTAAAATTCTAGTATCTTCAGAAGAACAAACATTTTTGGATTGCAAATTATATTCAGGACTATCCCAACATTGACAACAAAGTTCATGGTTGGTCTCTGAATGGATAATAATTATTATAAGGTCTTAATACTGCCGCAAAAAAAAGATCTTCCTCGACCCGGATTTGAAACCAGGAACGCTCTTATACATAAGTGGAGCATTCAACCAATTACGTCACCGAGGGAACATCAGATCGTATCTTGTTCTTTCTATATTACAGGATCACGCAGATAATCGGCACCATTGAACACCACAAATTAATTGATCATGCTGGTCAACGTAATAACATCAATCTTTCAAATAATGTATTCAGATTCGCTTAATTTATCTAGACTAGAATTAATCACAGAATTTCACGAGACAAAGAGAAGCAGACTCGCCGCATCCTGTGCAAATAGGAGGAACAAGAAACGACCCGGTGTGGCCCCGGTGGCGTAATTGGATAAACGCTCCTCCGCTCATCTGGAAGAGGATTTTTTCTTGCGTCTGCGGAACTATTTAGAGTGAGTTATGGAAACGAATCAATATCAAAAATTAATTAATTACGCTGTTAAACAAATAAGATCAGTATACCAAACTATTCCTCAATGTTGATAATAGAAAGCAAGTGCTTTCTATCTCGTTTACATTCCTTGAAAAAAAATTGGAGCCAAATTCCTGTGAGAATCTCACCAGTGATTATTGCTTGGAGCACTAACAAGTTTTTTGTAACCTTCACAACACTCTGGCCTATAATTACATCGCTCCTGTAAAACCACTCTTCCCTCGACTAACAAACGGTAATTTTCAGCTCTCGTGAGCAAAACTTCAGACCTAAGTTTTTGTTTGGAAATCTTATTTTTATTGACCAATCGAGGACCAAAAACGATCCAAAGTTAATTTTGTAACAAACGATAAGCCAAGGCATTTGGGAGTTAAACATTAATGCAGTTAATCAGATCAGAATTTCTTGTTTCGATGATAAACAAAAGATTTTCGAAATAATAAAAAATTTCTTGATTTTACAACTTAAATAGTTCTCTGTGCTCGACAAGTTAGACAATTGACCAATTCGAATAAATAATCTCTATGTTTAGCGTTAAGACATAAAACCTATAGAAAATTTCATTCAGGCAGGATTTGAATAATCTTGGGCATAATAGTTCGACTTTTTACCAGAGAAAAAGACTTTGGAAAAAAAGGTGCATATTTAAGAAAATAGTCAAATTTGTAACGGACGGATAATTTTTCATCTAGAAGTATAACTTTTGTGCCTGAGAGTGAATTTTTGGAGTTATATCAGAATTTTTGATTGGAAGAAATATTAAGAGCATAAGTTTCAAATGAAAATATAATATTAAAATTTGTCTTTTTGAAAATGACTTGGGAACAAAACAAAAATTAGCTAGTTTCGCCAATAAAAAAAAATTATTCCAAACAAATGAGTTGAATTTTTAAGGTTAAGTTTGAATGGCGAACAACAGTTACCTTTAAATTGAAACAAATCAATTTCCGACAAGAAAGTTAATTCAAAATTTCAAAAGAAATTTTTTTTTCTAATTAGATAATTTTGTACTAGAAAGTTGAAATTCAAAGAAGGAAAGATGAATATTTTACCCGGTAGTTAGAATATGAACCAAACATAGAGTAGGTTGATTTTCTATTCGAAATATTAGCATAACAATATTGCAAAGACTGTGCTCCCCTTCCTCTTCTTCGAGTGCCCCTTTTCCCATTCTCTAAACGGTTCTCTGTGTCTTCTCCTCGCGCGCTCGTTTGCTTCTCACTCAAGGTGGTCAGAGCGGGGAGTTGACGACTGGCAGATTTTGCCTGCCTCAGAAAATCTCTAGATCTATTCCGTAAGTTGCTTCTGGTTTTTATCGAATTTCTTCAGATTTTCCAAAATTCTCCTCTCAACGCCTCATTTCAGTCCTCTGCTGCCCCTATTTTGGAGGAACTTTTATTCTCGAATTTTTTTCTTAAATGCGTACTAAAGAAACAGAGCCCTCTGAAAATATCGATTATTTCTCCTGGAAATTGATTTATTTTCCATTAAAAAGTCTACTATTATATTTTTGTTACCAAATTCATCATTTTTGGTAGACAATTATTCTAATTGTTCGAAGATTGAACTATTTCCTTGAAAATCCGTTTTTTATGGTTGAAAACGAATGTTTCCATCTGGAAATTTAATTTTTACCTCAGTGGTTGAAAGTTTATTCTTTTTAGTCGAATTTCCACCATTTTGATTGGAAATTTTTATTTTCGATTTTTAAAATTCAGAAATTTTGATGTAAATTTGATCACTTTGTTGGAAAGTCTTTTTTGTTCTTAAAAAATTTGACTCGTTTGTTTGAAATGTGTTTTTTTTTTGAAAATTTCATTTTCTTTGACAATCATTTTCTGTGTATTCATAATTAAACTGTATCCTGAACAAGACATCTTTTATTTGACTATATAATTGAGGATTTAACTTATATTGTTGGAGCTGAATGTTCAATATTCGAAAGATCAACTATTTGGTGAAAACATCGTCCTTCTAGGTTGAAAATGTTTTTTGAAGATTCATTTTGTTCATTGAGAATTTGATCTTTTATTGAAAGTTTATGGTTTCTTTTTTTTCTCATAATAATGAGAAGGTATTGGTTTTATCAAAAAATCGATTTCCAAGAATTTGATCAAATCTCTACGTTTTAAGACCCCTTGAATGAAGAAAAGAGGTTTTACTATGGTTTCTGTCTGTTATAGTTTTAACCATAGAAAAAAATACTCGAAAATTCCATTTTTTCAGTCACCTTTTGGGATATACAGGAAAAGTTATTGCACATGAATGGTTCATCCATAAAATTTCTACAAATTTGTTGTTCATCGTTTTCCGATAAAAAAAGTAGTTTCTGTTTCGTTTGAAAAATAATAAATGACTAAAAAAATTAATTTTGTGAACGAACGGTACGATGAAGGAAAAAAATGTTAAGGAACAAAATTGTTTATTTTGAAAGGGTCTTTAAATTTATTCTCAGTTTTCAGGATGGGACAAGTTGTTTTTTTTTCATTGACAAAAATAATATTGAAAATAGAAATAAAAATGTTGTCGCCAAACTGTACGGGAAAGGAAAAAGTCTTTGGACACAAAATTGTTTACTTTAGAAAGATCTGCAAATTTTTCTTCAACCAAATTTAATTAGGACACCTGGTTTTTCCTTGTTGGCAAAAATAATATCGAAGATTTAGGAAAATATTTTGTCGCCAAACTGTACGAGATAAGAAAAGATCTTGGGAACAAAATTCTTCACTTTCTGGAGATTCACAAATTTTTTCTCAACAATTTTTGAAAAGGACACCCTGTTTCTGTTTTATTGTCGAAAATTGAATATAAAATTAGAAAAAAAAATTTCTGGAAAAACTACACAGCCTATGAAAAAATTGAAGAAATAGAAGTTCTCTACCAAAAATGGGCTACAACTTTGTTATAAATACGCGAAGTTTTTTTTTTGATCGTAAAAATAATATTATAAATAGACGAACAAAATTTTCTGAGAAAAAACAAGGTGAGAGGTACATGAAAAATATAATATGCATTCGATATATCAGAGTTAAAGATAATATTGGAAAGTTTGAGTTTCGAACAATTTTTAATCGAGTGCGCAGCACGAGACACGTGATGAGAATATACTCATCAAAGCTAAAAAAGTTTCGACAAAAGAACACTGACAATCGTCAAAATGCAGTGGTCTACATTTTTCTTCGAATTTCAAAAGCTCTGTACACAACTGTATGGAAGTACAAAGAAATAGCGTGGAGCGCAAGGTTCATTTATTCTCGAGCGTGAAGCGCGAGATTCGAAAGACGAGCGGCCCAGGCACGCAGGGTAAAAAATCAGCTTCTTTTTTAAACAATTTTATTTTGGAAACTCAACTCACTTGTTGCATATTATCTCCCTTGATAGAAAATTAATCTCAATAGCTTGAAAATTCAACTGTTTCATTTTGGATTGAATCTTTTTTAATATAAAACTAAAGCCTATCATTGATTTCAATTGGGGTACTTATGCATTATGTTATTTACAAAAATGTTTTCTCTTATCATTTCGAAGAATCGCTAATGTTTCATTTCAAGCGTTCGTCAAATGAAAATAAAAAAAAGCTAGAATTAAAGGCCGGAAAGTAAACACTTTTCTCTTTGAATTCCTGCAAAATCTGGGATCTGTATAACAATAAAAAGCAACATATATTTGTTTGTCAAGTTGACAGAAAAGATAAATTAGGAAGCAAATCTCCAGGTTCTTAACGAATTTCTCTAAATTCTCCAGAAAACGTGGATACTTGAAAGTTTCTCTATAGATCTGAAAAAAATCTCTAGACCTGGGAGCACTATCAGCGATATCACGGACTCGCTCCTCTTCCCCTTCTTCAAACGTTTCTTTTCCCTCCTCCGAACACTTCTCTATTTCCTCTCCTTATACGCTTATTCTCTTTCCACCTGGTGTGGTAAGAGAGGGGATAGACGAGTGACAGATTTGTACCATTCACTCTATCCTTAGCCATTACTGGTCAGAAATATCCATAGATAAATCTCTTGCACTCTCCTCTTTCCCTTTTTCAAGCGCTTTTCCGATTCTTCTCCTCTTACGCTTATTTGTTTCCTACCTGATGTGGTAAGAGAGGGGATTGACGATTAACAGATTCGTACTTTTACTTTTTGCATAGAATCCCCTGATTTATAAGAATCTGTGTCAATGTTTTCTATTTCCTCTGCCTAAGACATCGAAAATTGTGAATTGAGTATACCCAATGGACTATTAAACTCTTCACTATTGTTAGAATAATGAACTACAAAAAAAAACTGGAAACTTTTCCCCACTAGGGGAAAAAGAAAGAGTATTATCAACTCTTCTCCATTTTACAGTGCCCTTTTCTTCTTCGGATCTTTACCAAGGTGTTGTTTTTATATCACCCACCTTCTTGCAGGTAGTGAGAGAGTTAATGTTAATGTTAGCATACCTAGCACTGAGAACACGGATGCTCCTATCAGACACCTCCTGTGTTCCAGTCCAACCTTGCAAGTACGGAGTACAAGCTTATAAAACAACGGTTTTCACAGCATCTGCTTAATTTCCCTAGGGCTGGCTCCGGTGTATTATGAGTCCTAAAGGGCGTCAGTCTTGTACCGTCACCGCTCCCAGTTTTCCCGTTGCTTTGCGTTATAACATCTCCTTCTAAGTTTATCTGACATCTCTGTATGACTGCAGTAAATATCAGCAGCCACTTCTAAGTGGCGCAGAAACTCGAGGTTTTCTTCAAGGCAAAGTGCTTGAGTTATCGGTAAACTTAAAATCACAGACGATACACTTAGATTCGAGCTTATAGGGATTCGCAAGTGGTATAGTATTAAAGAAAAATATTTTTCTATGAAATTAGATGATACTTTGAGCAACATGGAAGGCGGAGCTAGACGAAACTCCAAGTAGCCTTGCATGAGCTAGAAACATTATTTTGTTTTTGGGACAAAGTTGATTCTTAATGTTCCTCTCTATTTAGAGTATGAAACACTTTCGTTCACGAAAAACGAGAAGTTTTCTTATTTTAGAATTATTTATTGTTTAAGGGCATTGAATGAGCGAACACTGAATTTTTGTGACGACGCCAATGCACTGTCACATCGGACAATATGTCTACTCGATTGATAACGCACAAGGCCGTAATTTGGGGCCAAAGTTCAGAAACGCCATCCGAAAATGATGAAGTTTTAACATCTAGAACGTCAGATATTCACTGTAGCACCATCAATGACATGCTACCGACCGAAAATTTGTATCACTCACGTACTCACACGATGCCGCATGATACACGGTGATAATGATCCAAAATTATAGATAAATCTGCAAAAAAATTGTAAATCTGACCAAATTTTATTGTAAATTTACTTATATGGGGAATAAAAAAAGGGTTTATTCTGCTTATTTATAAACTGTTTAGTTGCAAATCAGTTTTTCCTAATCTGATGAAAACAAATTATGAAAGTTTTTTCCAAACTCTGCGAAACTGAAGATCACGTGGGAAAACTATTTTAATATTTATTTATCGAGTAACAAATTACTTACCTCATTTATTCATTGCGAGAGTTACTTTATTTATAAATCAGCTATTTTCAGAAAGATTCTTTCAAAATTTACTGAATTCTTTACTGAATTTATTTATTTATAAGTTCGAAGGTCATGAATAGTTTTATTTTTTGCAAACTTGAGCAAGACTAAAGGAAGAAGGAATTTATATATTTTCTCAAGTTCTACATTTTGAACTTGGTAAATTTCTAAATTACCGAAAGTTTCCATTTGATAAAAAGTATAAATATGTTTTTTCTTGTTATAAAATATGACAAATCGTTAACAATCATCCGCAAAAACAATTTCTTTATTTGTTAATGCAGAAATACATCAATTTCATATTGTTTTTACTATTTATTCATTATGTGCACTACTTAACCGGCAATAGTTGAATGTTACATCGTGTATCATACGGTATCATGTTGGTACGCGAGTGATACAAATTTTCGTTCAGTAACATGTCGCTGATGGCGCTAGAGTGAATTTCTGGCGCTCCACATGTCAAACCTTCAACATTTTCAGAGTTTAATTCTCAAATAATCCAATCGCGAAGTTGGAACGATGAATTATTCTTAAACAGTTTAATCTCTGCCCCGACAATATTATTACAAAGAAAAGGAATTCGGAACCAAATAGTTCAATATTGAAATAAAAAATTCGATTTTCAACTGATTCGTACAACTTTGAAACCAAAACCTTATATTTGAATCAAACAAAACTTAATCAAAATTAACATATGTAATTATTTATATTTCCGCAGATCGAGATTTTGACTCGAATTCATATGGATAAAAAAGGTCCTTTTTACTCAAATAAATGGATTCTTACGTGGAAAATGTCATTCTCCAACTTGAAATGAACGGTTGGATTTCTGAATGAAAAAAAAAGACTTTTTTAATAAAAAAAGAGACGAATTTTTCACATGACAGGTAAATTTTCTCGAAAAAAAATTAATCTCCAGCAAAAATAAAAAGAAATTCTAGTTAATTAAATGAGCCGCTCATCGAACTTCATCAATTTCTGATCGAACGGTTGAATTTATGATTTCTGATAAAATATTCACATGAAGAACAAAAATATTCCTTGGATCAAAAAGAAAGGTTAAATTTACAACAAAGAATAGACAAGTTATTAGGGAAATATATAAATTTCCAAACACTCAAGACGGAACTAAAATGGTAAATAAAACGAAATAAAGAATTCTCAACAAAAGAGTTCAATATTCAACAAAATAAGTTAATTTCAACCAAAAAAATGTCCTTCAACCAGGAAGTTTGATTTCGTATAAAATAATACAGATTCTGTACAAAAAACATAAAAGTTTGACGAAGGCAGTTGAATCCTTCATTAATAATGTAAATTCTTCCATACATAAACCTCTTAAAGAGTAGTTTGACGGCCGCTAAGAACAAAGTTCTATCTCAGCAATCAAAGCAACAAGGTTCCATCTATAGCAAAATTTAAAAAGGTACTACCTCGTCTGGCAATTCAAAAGGGTTCTATCTTGGCGGTCGATGCTAAAAGTTTCTATCTCGGCACCCTATGCAAAAAGATTATATCTCAGCGTTCTATCTAGCTAAGATAGAACCTTGTTGCACGGAAGTCGGAGATAGGACCTTTTTGCATCGGGCGCCGAGATACAACCTTTTGCACTGGCCGCCGAGATAGAACCTTTTTGAACTGAACGACGAGATATTACGTTCTTGAATTTGGATAAAGATAGCACCTTGTTGCTTTTATCGCTGGGATAGAACCTTTTTGCATCGGGCGCCGAGATACAACCTTTTGCACTGGCCGCCGAGATAGAACCTTTTTGGATTGGTCGACGGGATAGTACGTTCTTGAATTTGGATAAAGATAGAACCTTGTTGCTTTGATCGCTGAGATAGAATCTTATTGTTAGCGGCCATCGAGTTACAAATTTGTTAAACAACAGGATTTAAAAACCAACGAAAGAATTTTGAACCAGATGAGATGAATTTCAATCGACAGATATTTTAATAGTAGAATCTTGGTCCCACAAAATCAATGGTCTACCAAAACTAGTTACAGTCTTTTTATTGTGTAAGATGAATAAACATTCTATTCGGAATCGTTGAAGAAAAGAAGATGAATAGAAGGATAAGTGTAAAGTCTGGAACATGCGAATGATTTTCGAACCCTAATAAGTATTATCTGACCATGTTATTTTAGAGCCATCTTTTGTTGAATCCGCAAACTCTGCTAGTATTTCTAGGATGTTTTTGAAGGCGCCAAAGCATAATATGCGGAATTTTGTGACATGGGTTCAGCATAGACAACATTCATACTATTCAGTACCTCAATAAAGGATTTGAAGGATGTATTTGGATTTTTGATTGCGTTTTCTACTGCGTTTTATAGTTTATATGACATCAAAAAGAACATTCTAGAAGCTTAGTATGGATTTGAACAACAACTGTGTAACTTTTCTTATGAAAAAGCCCATGACTGTCCTGTCCATGACTTGCCGATAACAGGAATTTTGAATTAGAAAAATCCTAGCTTACATTCTCTCCTGTCTGTTCCAAGTTAGGTTATTTTACAGTATCGTTGCTGTTGAATTTTTCTAAATCATCAACTATTTTTTTCAAACTTTCCCAATTGTATGAAATCCAAAGTGTGACTTTTCCTCCAATTTACATCCAAATTTCTCTCCTCTGGAATCCAAGTGGAGCACTTTATACTCAACTGAGCAGGACAGGGATTTGACGATCCATCTCGCTCTTGATGGACTCATTACAGAGACCAGGCGACGAATGGAATGGTATCAGAATGGTCGTGCCAGAGTATGTTCCAGGTAGTTTAGAGCAGCGGTGCGATTGCCTTCAAGCTTTACTACGGTATTCTGATCTCAACCGGAAATTGTATTGGGTGTCCTCTCATGTAACCTGTCGTAGAAACAAGCGGTATCATAAAATCGGTTGTTCGGTTTGTACCTCTTCGAAGCCTCTATACACTCATATTATTTCGAGCGTATGTATGTGATTTGTAACATACGTTGCCATACAAATGACACGCAGAGAGCCGAATTTAGATTCAAAGCCGCCCGAGGCTATCCTCGAATTCGCCGTCTGTAAATTGTCAGAAGAAGTTCTGAACTGGGACTCCTGCATTGCCGACTTAGAGAAGTTTCTACATGTTGAGTGGTTCATGTCAGTGCTGAGTACAGAAAACGTTATCGCTGGGTAGGGTATTCATGGGACGATTTCATATTGCAGGTCCCTCCCAAGTTTTCCTAGGTAAGGCTCGTCGAATTTTCTGAATCAATCAATTTAGGATAATCACTATAATGATTTATCCTCAGCGTACCATCTAGCAGAAGAAACAGATAGCTGAACAATCGCAGATCTGATAAGAGCAGTTTTGATCTCTTACGATTGTATCCCTTCAATTTTTAGTTCGCGCATGCTCTTTATTGGACCAATCCGTGATGTAGATGCGAAGGTCGTATTTACAGTTCGCGAAACTCTTGGGAGTAGGGGTACTACGGTTTATAAGGCGATCATTGACGTTTCAAAATTTTACGGAGGGCGCCGTAGATGAGTAGTGGAATGCGCGTCTAATTCATAAACTATTATAATTACTACTACTATACTATACCAAACTATTCTACCTACGAACTGCTCATGGCAGCGTCTCCCGGCTAAGCGGCAATCAGTAGAACCAAGCGGGCTCTGGTAATACTGTTTCTCCCACTCCCGGGAGTTTTGGGACCTGCATATATGATCGCGGTTGCACCTCAACCAAAGCATCCAACTACACACCATCTTCTCTTAATCTTCTTGTCATAATTTCATCCAGCTGATGCAGCCTTTTGAATTTTGATACACAAATTTTTAACTGAATCCCAATTCTTTTGAGCCAGCTGTGATGATTGAAAGAAATCTCATTTCCCACTATTATTGCATGAGCTAGCCATGAAAAATAATTCCCACTTAAAGGCGTTAAAAATGACGCGAGGAATCAGAGAGGCTAAGCCAATTCTAGGTTGTAAAGCAGCCTGGGTGGTAGGTTTCATAAAATGCTTTGACACCTTCCCAGCGTACTTCTGAGGGAATCTTCCAAGACTCAAGAAACTCTGATAATAATTGATTTCAGCGAGGCTAAGCGAGAGCTAGGAGGGAAAAGGTTGATCGCTTTGGCTGCGCCAGGCGGCCACCAAGGGACATCCAACCGGGGATAAGCAAAGTTGTACGGCTTCTCAACGCTGTCTGACCCGCGGATTATCGGCTTACCTGGCTACGAGTCCAGGTTGTTTCTACACGTGGTGGTCGAGAGTACACGTAACCCATAACACTGATTTCTGGTTTCTTGCCTCATCCCACAAGCTCGGATTCAACGAGGGACTTCTTTTATCCACGTTCAACAACCTGAGTAGAGGCAGCCTATTTTTTTATTTTTAATGAAAAGCGTATCTGTTTTTACTTGCATTGTGTTTCTTGCTCATCAACTCAGCAACCAAAGAGATGAGTTATAAACGATTGGAAAAGGTGATAGGAGATACGCAGAGGGTGGTTCTGAACAAGATTCCTGTCTAACCGACTTTGGAATACATGAGTACTTCAAGTGTTTCATCGCCGTGCTAAGTTTCTGTACTCGCGATTATTGAACAACATAAATAGAGTACCGATTTGACCTGGAAACTCTGAAAATGCTAGGAATGAAAGGAGAACTGATTGAAAGAGGCAGGAGAGACTAAGAAATAAGCAGGACGTTTTTCAAAAGCGGAAAGTTTTTAATTCACGTTTACGAACAAGATTATGAAGAAAAATTAAATAGATCAGTTAGATCCATTATGGATTCAAAAAAAAAAAAAAAAAAAAACATCTGTTTTGATCAAGAATCCAACACGTGCAAGGTTGTCAATGTGTACAAGTTCAAACTGAACACGTGCACAGTTGTTCAGATGTCCAAGTGCAAACTGTACACGTGTACAGTTGTCGAAGTGTCCAAGTGCAAACTGTGCACGTGAACAGTTGCACAAGTAACCAAGTGCAAACTCTGCACGTGTACAGTTGTACAAGTATCCAAGTGCAAACTGTGCACATGTACTGTTGTCAAAGTTTCAAAGTACAAACTGTACACGCGTACAGTTGTGGAAGTGTCCAAGTGCAAATTCTGCACGTGTACAGGTGTACAAGTGTCCAAGAGCAAATTCTAAACGTGTACAGTTGTCAAAGTGTCCAAGTGTAAACTGTAAACGTGTACAGTTATACAAGTGCCTAAATGCAAACTGTGCACGTGTACAGTTGTCCAAGTGTCAAAGTATAAACTGTACACGTGTACAGTTGTAAAAGTGTCCAAGTGCAAATTCTGCACGTGTACAGTTGTGCAAGTGTCCAAGTGCAAATTCTGCACGTGTACAGTTGTCAGAGTGTCCAGGTGTAAACTGTAAACGTGCACAATTGTAAAAGTGTCCAAGTGCAAAATGTGCACGTGTACATTTGTCAAAGTGTACAAGTGCAAACTGTAAACGTGTACAATTGTACAAGTATCCAAGCGCAATCTGTGCTTGTGGACAGTCGTAAAAGTGTCCAAGTGCAAACTGTTCACGTGTACAGTTGCACAAGTGTCCAAATGCAAACTGTGCAAGTGTGCACTTGTCACTGTGTCCAAGTGCAAACTGTACGCGTATACTGTTGTCAAAGTGTCCAAGTGTAAACTGTAAACGTGCACAATTGTAAAAGTGTCCAAGTGCAATCTGTGCATGTGGACAGTTGTACAAGTGTTCAATTGCAAATTGTGCACGTCTTCAGTTTCACAAGTGTTCAAATGCGAACTGTGAGTATGTGCAGTTGTCAATGTGTCCAAGTGCAAACTGTACACGTCTACAGTTGTACAAGCGTCCAAGCGTAAACTCTGCACGTGTACAGTTGTCAAAGTGTGCAAGTGCAAACTGTGCACGTGAACAGTTATCAAAGCGTCCAAGTGCAAACTGTACACGTGTACACTTGTCAAAGTGTCCAAGTGCAAACTGTGCACGTGTAAAGTTGTCCAAATTTTATTTCCAAGACTCGGAAAATGTATTCCGAAGACGTTATGCAGTGGACATGCTGAGTGCAAAGTTGTCCGGTACCCGAAACTGTATTTTTATAATTGGAAATTCATCTTTTGGTAGAAATGTCGTCCTTCCTGGTTAAAACAATCTGCCTGAGTATCATTAGAACTGCTTTCAAGTCACAGAAGAAGAAGAATCAAAGTCAGCTGTCTCACCCATCTCGCATAGCAGACAGGTATGGAAATCGATGGGATCAGAAAATGACACCGTGAATAAGGAGGGATAGCAGACCCTAACGACGAACGATCTTGTCTAGTGAAACGACGTGCGCCGTATGTTCTTTGCATACCAATCTATGCATACATACATGTCTGCATGTTGATGTGAATGTAGCAGCGGTACGAGGACAGGAAGAGGACCCCAGGCTGCCAATTTTAGAGGATGTTCGGCACTCCCATGAATGTGAGAGTGGGTGCAGTACATACGTCTGTGTGTAATACTTACATCAGAGATTTCCCTTGTCTCTGCTATTCTCTTTTATCACTACACCCTTCTCCGCTATACCCTTCTCCACTACACTTTTCTCCACTACACTCTTCTCTAATACACCCTTCTCTACATCAACCTTTGTCACTTGCTTTTATTTTTCCACGCCTAGAATCATTGGTAGTTCCCCGTCTAAGCTTCCGAGTGAATGGCGTGCCTCGTCTCCATCATCGCGAACACCCTTGGTTAAAGTTTCCACCGCGGAACGCTTTGAAACCAACCACAAGACAAGGTCTTCTTCTCCTGTTCCACAAAAGAACACTACATTCTCATTCAAGTTTCTCTGCCTAGGGTGCTAGAGGCATACAATACCCCAGACTGCTTAGTTCTTCCACTCGCCAAAGGATCCTCCTATCCATGCTTCGATTTCTCCCCAAAAAGAGGAAAGATCAGTTCAATTTTACAGAAAAAAAACCGAGGAGAGGGAGTCATCAAGCTGATGATTCTAGAGCAATTTTGGCATGAAAGAAATGGAAATCGTTAGGTGTAGAATGAACATTTAGCCATCTTTCATCTTTTCTTGCAGATCCTCATTTTTTTCCATGCCAAGTTTACTTGAGAAATTTTAGCTCAATCACTTTCCATCTTTTTTTTTTGCTGCATTACACTTTTATGGACTCTCACCAATTTTCGGCGTTTTTGGAGCCTTCTAACACCCATCGTTGGTGACTGTTATTCATGATAAACCCTCAACTCCTACTTCCATTCGAAAGTAAAGTAGAAGTTAGCTAAATAATATCGTTTCACTTCTGAACAACTATTCTAAATTTCGGGTGAGAATACGAATTCTTGAAAGAAAGTTTGATTTCAGACAAAACTATAATTAATAATATTCACACTTAAAGAGGTTTTTTATTTGGAATCGAAGAGGATTCGATTCGAACAAAGAAGGCCGATTCTGGAGGAAATAGTTGAATCTATAAAAAAAATAGTTTGAGTTAATTTGAATGTTTCGTTTTTTCATGCGATAGGATGAATTTCAAGCTGAAAATATTAACTTACTACTATGGATAACAAATTTTCAACGGATGCCTGAGTTTTCAATAACATTGTTGAATTTGCAAAAAATACGATTTCTTAGAGAAAAAGGTAATTTTCTACCATAAATATGAATTTTAACATCATAGTTAGTTTTTAAACAAATGGCATAATACTGGATAAGATGGAACAATTTATTCTTAACAAAGCAGTCGAACTTGTAAGCAATAGAAATACATTTCCCCAAAAATTGTGAAACTCTGAAGCTTAGATGATAAATTAGGGACAAAGAAGATCAACTTTAACCAGGACTATGATTTTTACTAGAAAAAAATTTGTTTCTTCAATCTGCAATTTAAATTTTTAGCTATTCTGTTGGGAAATCGCTTTCCTGGGAATCCATTTTTCACATTCTCATCAGAGAAGGTATTAGATTTGTGTAAAATTTGACCCCCTACGTTTTTGTCAAATGACCACGTTTTGAGACCCCCTGAACCCGAAAAACAGGTTTTTACGAATGTGTCTGTCTGTCTGTCTGTAGACACGATAACTTTCGAAAAAAATAATCGATTTGATTGGCCTTTGGTACACTCTTCCAGTGTCAGAAACTAAAGGTCGAGTTCGTTTGCCAGCTATTGTGGATCAAAAATGAAAGAGGGAGAGCATTTTGAAAATTTTTGAGACCATTTTTTTCAAGACTCGATAATAGTAAGTTCATCTTCCCGTAGTGAATAATAAGTGTAACAATTTGTTTCCATGATGTTTTTTGATGAGAATAAAATTGTCAGAGTTATGGCATTTTCAAAATTCGAAAATATAAACAAAAATGAG
>WSXT02232527.1:0-16159 GCA_011762715.2 Neuroterus valhalla | reverse complement strand
ACGTCATTTTCACATAGGCGGCCATATTATTTGTACAATGCAGACGGCACGCCATGCTCGGGAAGTTTTGAACTACATGTAAGTGTGAGTTTGTACACGTGTGTTTGTGTGAACTTCTCAACAGTGCTCATTTTTAGTTCCACTAGTTTGATCTCCTTATGTCTATTCTCCATGATATTTCCTATCGAAGTGGAAAGGGCCTGGCAGCTGGCTGATTTTTTTTTCCTGAGAATAACGAACTTTTTCCCGTGTTTTTTCCATAGCTAAAGCCTAATGTGTCGTTACCATAGCAACCGTAACGGTGGCGCCACGAATTGTCTGTTTTATCTATCAAAAACTGAAAACGATTTTTCGAAACCATGAAAATGTCTATGAATTGACAGATATGCTGCTAGTTTGTTCTATTATTAGATATGATAAAAAAACCTGAAAAATACTTTATAATATTACGTCATTGTTTTTACTGATTGTATTTTAATTCAAATTTTATATCTGCATCGACTGCGAATGAGATATTTATCAAAAGTTATCACTTATTTTTAGAAAAAAAATCATAATGTAAATTAGTGACACATTCTTTTCTAGTAATAAATTGTCGTCGTTGTAATTAAAATTAGCAATGATTTGCAAGTTTCCAATGGGTTATTTATTGTACAAATTTATTGCAATAAAATAAAATTATAAACCAAGGCGTTAAAAGTAACTGAAAGTTGAATTTTATAATAATTAATTGTCACTTCGATTTTTGATATATTATTCATAATAAATAAGGCCGGTAATATCATAAAATAATTATCACCTGAATCTGTGTGAACCAAGATTTTTATTTTGGTATTTTGCTGCCAAGGAACCCGAGTTTTTGAAAAATCAGCTTACTTATTAGAGAGGGAAAAAAACCTTGTTTCTTCTATAACTAAAATACCAGTTTCTTTAGGGGAAGGAAAAATTTCCTAGGTGGAAAAAAAACTTTTTTTCAGTGTATTTTTTCAAAGTGTTTCTTTTCTTTTAGGATGACCTGAGAGTACGTATTAAGGAAATTGGAAGAAAAAGTATTGAAGGATATTGAGCTCGGAATACATATAATTTTTCAGTAGTCAAATGACCTACTGCACATTCTACGCATGCAGAACGATAAAAATCCATTTACAGAGCTGAATGAGATGAAATAATCAATTTTCTTCCAAAAAAACCGGCTAGAATGGGTAATGAAAATCAATTTTATGCCTGCGCAGAAATGTTCAAATTCACTAGCAGCGATAGTTTATAATGAAATAAGCATTTTATTTTCAAACACCAGCTCTGGCTGGGAACTCATAAATATTTCTTCAATAAGATCTACTACGAATTTCAATTATATATTTGAGCAAAAAGAGGACATTTTAGGCCTTTTGAACTACAAAACTTTGTTTAGAGCGATAATTTTTATTCGAATAAGTCTTCGAGTTTGAGAATACTGGCTTCAGAGACCCCTGAATACTTTTTTTAAATTCTGCCAATACTCTGAATAATGTATATATTTCATTATTTCACTTCGAAGTTGATACTGTACGCATGCTAAGGTATAGTTACATGAACAGCAATTATTTAAATTTATTGACATCATTTTTGCAAGAATTGGCTTGAGAGACTCACAAAATAAATGTTTTATGGTGGTGCCATTTGATGATGAAAAATGAAGTATTTGTGTATTTGGACTACTCTATTTTACATTGTACTGATTGATGACTATGTGATAATGTAATAATAATTAATATTATTATATTTTGTCGTAATAGTCGTGATATTTATTTTATTCAAAACTGTGAAAATAATTATGTTTTGACTAGAATGATCTTGCAAGAAAAAATGTTAAATATTTGTTTACATGATCTTCTGAATGAAAACTTTTTCTCGTAATTTATTCAATATCACTAGCCTATCGACACTATTTCTATGATTGATTTGTAAATTTATGATACTTCTATTTCCGTAAACATTTCTAAATGACAAATAGTTTTTATATTGTATCATAATGTAGATTCACGTTTTTCACATTTTTCAATAATATAATCAATACACATGCCTCAGTTTTTTTTGTGCGTTAAATTTAATCACGAACAAAATAAGATTTGTTACTATTATTATTAATGTTAATAAATAACTTCCATGTAACAGAATCATAACATCAATAGAACATCCAGCTGTCTTTATTAATTCTTTTATTGGAGAATAATTCAAGAGACTGTACTTTACTTCGATCCATTCATATCTGCCATAAAACCCACTTTACTAATCTCTTACCCTAGGGAACGTTGAAATGTAGTAACAAAAAAAAATTGAAGCTGATTTGATGAAATGAACTTAAGCGGATTTTCTCAGAGGATTTGACGTACTATCCTCCTCACGTATTTTCAAATAAATTATTTTTTCAATTTAATAAAGAATTTCACTGTAACCTTATGATTCACATTGAAATCATGATACTAAGAATATTATTGAATGTAAAAATATAGAATTTAAAGATTAGAATTGTGAAATTTTAGATATCATCAATTTTACTTCATCCATGTATTCATATTCAGAATTGTAGAATCCAATAAGTGATTTGGAAATTTTGGTGCACATATGTGTGGATATTGAAATGCGAATTCGAATAACCTTTATTTGAATTTTTCTAATTTTATAAATGCTGCTCAAATAAATTCCCATTTTTCCAACGTTTCGAATTTACGTCTGTGGAACTTCGTTATTTTTCAACAGTTGTAATTCGAAATTGGTGAATTTCAAATCATGTGCATTGCATGATATCTTTATTTAAAATAGGCGCCAAAACAAAATCAGAGATCTCAGCGCTCTTATTGGTAAACTCCACACAACATCATGGAACATCAAAGCGAAACAAATATCTGCCTCCGATAATACAGGCCTCTGTAGCAAACTAGCAACCATATGTTTTTCTCAACGTTTTCGATTGGTTAGAACCATTTTCCACAGATGCCATCGCAGCCAATGATTCGCACCGATTGAAATTTTCTGCTTTTTCCGGGCAAGGTTGCAAATTCTTGTGGCATGTGAACGGACATGAAAACTGAGAGAACGCATGTGCATCTCTACATAGGAGCCCGGAGAGAAAAGTAGGGAACACGGCAGAACACGGTAAAGTTGCCGATGGATCTTTCGCTGTGTTTATATTTATCTCGTGTTTTTATTTTACGATCCGCCCTGGCCTAAACTTTTAAAACAATTGTCCCCCGTTGTGACCTAACCTAGTTTAAAGTTACATCTTCAAGAAATGCATGTGGCTCGAACTCTGCTTTCCTGAACAGCCGTGTGTCGTGATCTACCTTGGTCCTGACAGAGAAGGAAATAAGCGCTGACCAAGTGAGTTTTCGTTTTACTATTAATCCTATTTTCTAATTTCAAATTCTATCCTCCAATTTTTCCCTACGGGAGTGGTGCCCCGGGCAGCCTGGGGTGTGTCTAATTGCTCTTTTGTTTCAAACCCGTTGTAGAGTAGGTCTGCTTTTTTCAAGTGCATATGTTGATTATCAAGGTTAGGGCTTCTCTGAAATTAATTTTGTTGCTTTTTTCATCTTTCTGAACTACTCGTTATGGAACCTGGAAACCATCTGTCGATATTACAAATGATCGACCGAATTCCAAAATCCGTTTTGACTTCTAGGAACAATGCTGAACTTGTCCTTTTTTTGGACACGAGGATATTTTTCCACAAATTATTTTGTTTATCATAACAATCAGTTTCTAAATGATTATGCTTGGGTGGTCAATATGCTGCAATGCTGCATTCATTAAGATGATGTTCTTTCATGTATTTAATTGTGGGGCAACGAGGTCGATATATTTGACACTAGGTGACAATCATGGCTTCGCTCCGTTTGAAGTTAATTAGTCTAATAAATGTTAACATTATTTTATTATACAAAATAAAATAATCATCAAAGTTACAGAGGAAAGAAAGCTTACTTATCCAAAATTATTATGTTTGATGTCATTTGTTTGATGTCAACATCATTGATGTTTATTGATGTTTTGTATTTTCTGGAAAATAGTATCTGCATTTTCAATATCTTACACATTTCATGCATTCTCATTCATCATTGATGCATTCCTAACCTATAAATACAATTAATCATTCATTTTTCAAGAATATATTATAAAAAGAATATATCGAAAAATTTCAAGTAGATCGAATTTAAATAATAATTAAAAATATTTATAAATTAAAGAATCGTCCAGGTAACTTCATGTTGAACGTAAAGAATAAAATTGTAATGTAATAAAGTATTATAGGTATACTAAACACTTAATAACTCAGCGTTGCTATGGATTATTGAAATTATTTGAATGATCCAAATAGAGTAGAACTTTGAACTCCTATATCATATAATTTATGCAATCTAAATCTATTCGACTGCGTATCTTTGAGTTATTGTAAACGAATTATTTTCGCTGATGCAATGTGTTATACAAGATTGTTAGCCTGAAATGACAGATTCTGCTTATAAAGTTCAAGTAAGAATTGCACGCTTTGCAATATTAATAAAAAATACCTGTGTTGAAGTCTTTAATATTCTTGCCAGCTGTGGTACAGATTGATAAGTTTGTCTAGTGTATCACCATCTAGTCATATCAATACTTGACTCTTTTCTGCTCAAATCCCTGCTTCGAAATTTTAGCCTTATTTTGATATAATAATTTTAGAGCTTGAGCTCGATAGTTTATTTCATAAAAAATGTCAAATTCATAAATTGAATAATCAATGCAATAAGAAGATTTAATTTCGTAGTCCTAAAGTTTTTCGAAATATTTACTAACTCCAGAGCTAAATTGATAGTGTAAAACTTTTATTTTCTCAGTAAAAGTATATAAATTATTGAGGGCTGTTCATACTAATGAAAGGTTACAGAAATCGAAAACGTGAAGAATAGAAAAATTCAATAAAAGAACGCGATTTTGTACTATTTTCAACTTCATTGAAACAATAAGAAAATAATGTTATGAAACTTGTAAATAGGCAACGTAACCTCTACCAACGCAATGTGCAAGTTACTGCTTCGATATAGATAAACAAATGATCTACACTTCTAATTTCTTTCACCTTCTTTCATTTGCGTTAAAAACGATCCCTTTATAATGTATGCATTAATGGAAACACCCTGTGTTCATAAATACAACAGTACACGTGACATACGTTGAGATATTCACTTCATCTCCATCTGATGTCGAAAGCAATCAGCATAAAGGTTCACTTATTGATTATATTTATATTTGGAACAAATGAATTATTTTAATATGACTGCAGAAAACATCTACCTAACACTTCAGGCCAGTAATGTCTGTCCCGTCATCGACGTCGAAAGGAATAAATAGAGAAAAACCCGGAGGAACGAGTCCAAGCCCTGTGGAAGGTGTAGAAGGTATTCCAGGACCAAGTTCCTTAGATCCAATCCATTATCCATTGCCACCAGATGGGGAATCTGAAGACTACGGTGACGAGGCAGAAGATGAAGATGATGACAGTACTGAGGAAGAAAGCGAAGTATGTTAAAATATAATGATTGTTGATTTGATATAACCAATGGGAATTGAATGTTTCACAAAAATACACTAATTTCATACCGAAATATATGAATAAAAAACTATTATTAACAGATTAGCGACACAGGGCTGTTTTGTGACGCCGAGTGCGAAGAAGAAATCGAGGAAAACGAATGCCACTCTCCAATTCTACAGTCACAGCCATCTTTATCACATAGACTGCAAAGTCCTATTTTGCACACCTGCGTTCCTTTGGACGTCGTGCAGCCTCAGAGAAAACGCAAAAGTGATACAGAGTCCAATTTACCATGTAAAAAGCTTAGTCCAGAAGAGAAACCTCACACATCGTATGTGCTTTATTTCTTTTAAATAATCCTTCCTAAATCTCGATTTTATTTCACGAGTATCATAATCAATAGCTCAATCTTCTCTAGAATCGCCAGGAAGTTGGATGACAAGGGCAAACCTGTAAGATTCGTGATACCGACGAAAGACAATCCACCGCCTGAACTGAGCGCATGGCTCTTACAATTTCAGGTATAAACATACATTTAGGAGTGTCATTTTACCCATGTTTTATCTGCAATAAGGAGTGTGATGTTTGAAAATATTTATAAAGATGATACTTTGCTTATGCAAAATTTGTATTGGACATTTTTTACAGAGGTGGTCAAATGCTGAGAGAATATTAGCTATAGATGAATTAATAGAAAGGTGCGAACCGACGCAGGTTCGTCACATGATGCAGGTGATAGAACCTCAGTTTCAAAGGGACTTTATCTCGCTATTGCCGAAAGAACTAGCCTTATCCGTATTAGCCTTTCTGGAACCCCGGGATCTGCTGCGGGCAGCGCAGACTTGTCGTAGTTGGCGGTTTCTCGCAGATGATAATTTGCTCTGGAAGGAAAAGTGCAGAGCCGCTGGAATAGATGATCCTAAAGACTCGCCGTCGTCTAAACGTAAAAACTCAAGAACCTCTAGTAACTGCTCGTCTCCTTGGAAGCAAGCCTACATGCGTCAGCATAATATCAAAATGAATTGGCGAACGAAACCCATCCGTCCACCAAAGGTTCTGAAGGGCCACGATGATCACGTCATCACTTGCCTCCAATTTTCTGGGAATAGGATAGTGAGCGGATCCGATGACAATACTCTCAAAGTCTGGTCAGCTGTTACTGGAAAGGTATTACTTATTGATTTGAATTTTTCTTAACAGTGACTGGATATCAACCAAATTTCTCTGGTAATTTTACCCGAATATGGAGCGTTCGTTTACAAAGCGAACAGAGAGTTGACCGACCCTTTTTTGATTGAGCTAATAATTTTTTTACGGGTTCTTTATCGAAAAAGAGAAGATACTTATTTGATGATTTTTTTCATTTTGCAATTTTTTGAGAAAAAGGAAGGGTTGAAAAATTGAGAATTTGAGTGAAGTCCAGTTTTTCTAAAATGCATAACTCCTGTTCTATTTAAGCTAGAGACCTTACTTTTTTCATTTGAAAGGTAAAAAAACGAGCTTTAATAAAAAGAATCATCCCAAAAATATTATTAACAAATTGAAATTGTTGTAAAAAATAAAAAAATTTTAATCAATTATTAACTAGTTTAACCCCCATGAATTAAGTTCTTAGTATTCTTATCGTATTCTTCGTCAAATTTCCGAACGAAAACGATTTATTTTAAAATGGTGAAATGATTATCACTGTCGGAAAAAATTTAATGTATCTACGGCTGCCGAGCGCGGTACTTTACACCGGCATGCGTATCACATTCCACGGCTGACTTTCTTCTTTGATATCGTTTTTCTCTTAAATATGAATGATTATTATATATTTTTGATTAAATAATCTTATTTCTTAGACTTTCTTGAAGAGAAACTGGAATCATACAATGACATTTTAAAGTCTCCTTTATCGTTATAGTTTTTTGAAAGCGTGGTGACGATCGCTTTTCTTCTTCTTCGTACTCAGCATTTGTCGAATAAGGACATGTTACGTTCGGTAGAGCTTCTGTCGCCCAGGTAAATAATCGGGGTGTCTACCGCACCTGGAAAACCGGGAAAACCAGGGATTCTCAGGGAATGAAATTTGTGCTGAAAAAACCGGGATTTATCAGGGAAAGTGTATAAAAAACCTGGAATGTTCCAACTCTAATGTACACGTACAAGTAACGGATTTTTACTTCTTTGCAGTACATGTAAAAGTTATGAATTTCTACTTTCTTGCAAAAAGTTTCACCTGTTGGGTATACATAAAAAAAGAACAATTTTCCGCATGTACTTGTAAACATAAAACATAAAATATGAGACTTTACGTATTGCGGTAAAAGCTCTTGAAGCTAAATGACATGCAAAATTATATGAATTCATTTGACTTGATAAAAAAAGTTATGATTTTATCTCATGGTAATGCAGCATTAGAACGAAGTTTCTCAGTGGATAAAAATTGCTTGGTTGAAAGTCATAAAAGAAAATTCTCTGGTTGCTCAGCGTATCATATGTGATGCCACTCGTGTAATGGCGAAACCGTTACACGAGTTGGTTATTGATAAAAATTTATTACAAGGAGTGAGAATATCATCTTCAACTTTTAAAAAAGCAACGGCTAAAAATAAAAAGCAAGATAAAGATCACTAGAAAAAAATTACAGAAGAGAAGAATAAATTCAAGGGCTAGAAATTCAACGAAAACACATATTAGATGATGCAATGAAAGAAGCTGCATCAATCAAAAAAAGGATCACAGTTATAAAAAAACCGTTAAAGCAGTTTGAATGCTAGGTCATAAAATATTATTGTTCGTTATTTTCATAAACTATTCTATATTAAAATCTTATTTACTATATCTTTATTAATGGAGACTACTTAGAATGCTTATTAATTTTGATAAGTCGCGAAAATGATCAAAGTTTGAAATAATTTATTATACCTGATAAATATTTAATATTTATTGTTCGATGATTTGTTCAAAGTGTTCATAAAGTTTTATATGATAAGAAAATTGATGAAAAAATGTATTTAATGGCATACACTGTAATACAAAGTGGTTGAAAATTAGCTTATTAATCAGTGGACATAAAAATACCAGTGATTACTGTGACAGTTTGACTAAAATATTTGAATTTTATTCTGATACTTTAAAATCACATACAGACGGGAAAATTCTCGTAACCTCGCTGTTAGGGCAGTAAAATTTTACGCTTTTCTTGTAAAATTCAACAATCAAATATCTCCTACAAATCTGAAGTTGGCTTTTTGCATAAAACTATAACACTATGCTTATGACTTTGTAATGTTTCGAATTAAATAGTTTCAGATTGAATATTTAAAAATGCCATGCTGCAGTTTCTTTCAGTTGGATAATTTTAATTTGGGAGGGTTTCAAATTGAATATTTTCTATACGAAAGAGTTGGAAAATGAATAATTTCGAAGTATATCAATCTCTGATTCCAAAATTGAACATTCAAATCATATTATAATTTTCAATTGTAATTATATGTGATGTAATTTATTCTCTTCCCTTGTGTTAGGTTATACAATCTTGAGCGTTTTTGAATGAAGTTTTCTTCGAAATGTTCTAATTCAGAGGTTAATTCAGAAATGTTCATATTTGACAGATACTGATGTTAAAACTTATTTAATTTCAAATTGAAAGACTTTGAATGCGTAATTAATGTCTAATTTTAAACTTTGAGCTGAAAATTCTGATTCATTTCAAAACCTCTCCATTCGAGATTTCTAATCAAAAGTTAGTCAATTGTGAACGATTTTTTTTTTTCGAAAATCCATTCTCCTAATCCGAAATTGTGGTTTTTTATGGAATTCTGATCTGAAATTATTGAATATTGATTGATAATAATTTAAAGTTGTGATTTTAAAGAAATCATGCAAAATTGCGTGAAAATATCGTTTGCAATATGGCTGAAATTTACCACGTTAATCACTTGTATTTTTATGTCCACTGATTCATGTGGTAATATTATACTCTTATGTTCAAATTGCTACAAATATTGTAATATGGCACTGCAATCACTGCCATTTCACTTTAAACTTGTAGAATTAACACGATAATCACGGTGAAATCTTTGCAAACCAACTTGTAATTTTCAACTACATTTTTTACAGTGTAAATTATACCTGGAAAAAGTATAAATTCACCCTGGAAAACCTGGAATTTTCAGGGAATCCATTTCCATAAATATGGAAGACACCCTGATAATTCTCTAGGTGTACAGTGGATTACAACCGAAAGAATTGCATTACAAACCCTAATATCTACTGTCGATGAATTCTTACAAACTTTGAGTAATGGTTTAACTAAATTATTGCTACATTAATTTTTAGCAAATAAACAAAGATAATTTTTAAATGAAAAATAATTATAATAATGAAAACTGAATGAATTGTCATTTGTGATTTTTCTGAGAATTATGCTTTCATAATTCAAAATTCCGTTCAAGGTATTCACTGGAATAATTATCAAGCAGCAATACATCCATCTTCAATATATTACAAAGATGATAAAAATGCATTGAAACTCAAAAGTTTTGTGTCTATGTCCGAATGTTTACCCCACGATACAAACGTAACATGCCGTTATTCGACAAATGCTGAGTACGAAAAAGAAGAAAAGCGATTCTCTTTAAGAACTGGAAACAAAGCAATTTCCCTTGTGTGAAAAGAAAAATATTGTAAAATTTTGTTAAGAAGAAATGTTAAAATTTGAGGAATGTAAATACTGTATAACATAAAACTGAAAGAGGTACTTATTCACTAATAATGATTCAATAATGATGTTTTTTTTTTACTTCTTATTATTTATTTATTTCTTGAATTTTTAATAAAGCTATCTTGTCTAAGGAATAAGATTATTTAATTAAGAATATATAATAATCATTCAAATTTAAGAGAAAAGTTTAAGTTATAGAAATGAGTGGGTAAATGAATTTCAGTTTTTTTGTTAAATGAGTTCAATAGATATTTTAAGCATGAATTTAGAAGTTCTAAGTGTAAAAATTTTTAAAATATAAAAATAGCAAAAAATGAAGTATAGTAAATTTCAGTTAAAAAATAAGTTTTTCAGTTAAAATTTCAGTTTGAACGTTTCAAGCATGAATTTGTAATTTACAAGTTTGAAAATAAATTTCTTCATATATATAACCCTCAAAAAATCATTATATGTAATGAGGATCAAATTTTCTGCAGAAAATGGCTTCTCGCTACCCATTCCGCAGCGTGACTACTGCAACAGAGCAGGCACCTCCACCAAGAAGTGCTCAAACAGACAAAAAGCAGTATTTCCTTATTTTTGAATATTTACAACAATTTTTGATTAACTGTAATAAATCTAAATTTTTTATAATTAATTTTACTAGTACTTTTAAGATTTTTACCCTTTGTCAGGTTTCTCAAATTTCCTCTACTGCGGATGTTCAAATTATTAGGTTTTTTCTTTTAAGGAAACGCAAAAGTGATTTATATGACCTTAAAGCGCGACTATTTTTCTTGAAAATCTTGTTTTATTCTTTTAAATTGATCCAATTGTTGAAAAACTACGTTATTTTTTATTCAAAAAATCAATTTTGCGAAATTTTGAGATTTTTTTCATATTTACATAATTTTTCAAAATTTTTTGAAAAATCAACGTAATATCATTATTACTACTGTTTTCTACACTAGAAAACGAAGAAAATGCGCTATATTAAGGGCAGGGTGAGGGTAATTCGTGCAAAAAAAGGCACATTTTTGTGAATTTTTTTCTACAACACAGTTGAAATATTATTATTCAAACTGATAGTAAATCAAAGTATAACATTCGAAGAATATTTTGTGGAATTTCATAAAGATATATTCAAAAATACGGCAATGGCAGCAATTATTCGGAAGCGTCGCGGAAAAAGTAGATTTACGTATAAGTAGAAATACGTATCTTCTCTTTTTTGATTAAGAACCCGTAAAAAAAGTATAAGCTCAATCAAAAATGGGTCGGTCAACTTTCGTCCAAATCTGTACGATTTGTAAAAGAACCTCCCATATACGTCAAAAAGAAAAGGCCTCGGAATATAGAGGAAAACGGTCACTGTCTGATAATAAATTTGGAGCAGTAGTTATTACGCTAAACAGGGAGAGAATATGGGTTAACATTTCATTCATTTTTCAGTGTTTGAGGACGTTAGTTGGTCACACGGGCGGAGTGTGGTCCTCACAAATGGCAGGTACGACAGTGATCAGTGGTAGTACTGATCGCACTTTAAAAGTGTGGAATGCAGAGACTGGTCATTGTATCCACACATTGTATGGGCATACATCAACGGTGAGATGTATGCACCTACACGGAAATAAAGTTGTAAGTGGGAGTAGAGATGCTACTTTGAGGGTGTGGCAAGTGGACACTGGAGAGTGCTTACACGTGCTCGTTGGACACTTAGCTGCAGTTAGATGCGTGCAATATGACGGAAAACTTGTTGTCAGTGGAGCTTATGATTACATGGTGAAAGTCTGGAATCCAGAACGCGAAGAGTGCCTTCATACTCTGCAGGGACACACCAACCGTGTTTACTCGCTTCAGGTAATGGACCAAATTTCAACATTATTATTTGAGCACTTGCCTCTAATATTATAATATTAACTTTTAATTTCTGGTTTATTTTGTTCAGTTTGACGGTGTTCATGTTGTGAGTGGATCGCTGGATACGAGTATCAGGGTCTGGGAAGTTGAAACTGGTGCATGCAGACATACATTGATGGGCCACCAGTCGCTCACTTCCGGCATGGAGCTACGCCACAATATCCTCGTTTCCGGAAATGCGGATTCAACAGTCAAAGTTTGGGACATTGTTAGCGGACATTGTCTACAAACACTATCTGGTCCTAACAAGCATCAGTCCGCCGTAACTTGCCTGCAATTTAATAGTCATTTCGTGATAACTTCCTCTGATGATGGGACTGTCAAACTCTGGGATGTTAAAAATGGTGAGTCTAATCTATACATTCACCTTGTGATATCCGAGGGGTCGACCACCCGACTTTTGAGTGTATACCAGTTTTAAAATATTTCACAAATATCTCGAATGTTTTGCAATAGTTTCATGAAGATTTCAGAAAAATTTTGAGAATTCCCCAAAGGTTTCAGAAAGACTTCACAAAGATTTAGAAAAATACAAAAAGATTTTCAGCCCTGGTGGGAATGTATTTGCAAAAAAAGAGTACAGCAATGTGGAAATTGTAATTGTTGTAAAAAATTTTAATTACTGTAAATTTCAAGGGAGTGTCCGAATTCTAGAAAAAACTTTGAAGTTTCTATAGCATTATTTTTGTAATTGGTAATTCTTTTGAAGCCTATTCAGTTTGATTGATGATAATCTGAAATTGAATTTTACTTTTTCCGATTTGGGTTTCCAGCCTTTGACTATTACTGGGAGAAGTCGTAAAAAGCCAAATTGAGACAAAAGTCGTATGTTGTCAAGTGTTTTGCTTTTTTTGGATTATTGTGAAGTGAAGTAATTTTCCCGGCTTGA
The DNA here is from genome assembly GCA_011762715.2 of Neuroterus valhalla. NCBI lineage: Eukaryota > Metazoa > Arthropoda > Insecta > Hymenoptera > Cynipidae > Neuroterus > Neuroterus valhalla. The sequence continues at coordinate 3,106 of WSXT02232527.1, read as the reverse complement.
TTGTCTTCTTATGTTGTGGGACGTAACAATTCGAATTATGCGTTACCTCCAGTTCTATTTATAACAAATAACCGAAATATTCATTTTTGTGTGTCAAAAATGAAGAAGTCGCATTGACTCGTAGGTCGGAACTCGTATTATGGTTGGATTTATTCAAATTAGATTTTAATCAAAAATATAAATATAAAAGCACGATTTCCACTAGCCTATCCAAATATCCGTAGATTCTCGATTTCAATAAATGAAGGGTGCAACGGCAAAAAAAGTCAATCAATCCACATTTTCGTGGTTTTACAGGAAAGACAAAAGAAGTTTTTTTAAATCTATTCATAAATTTGAGAAAAAAATGGAAATCTTCTTTCGAGATAAGAAATTCATCAAATGAGTCAAACAGAATTTACCCTAAAAAAGTCTTCCAGATTCGAATCAAGTTACAATACCTATACTGTCAATTTTGAGGTTAAGTCTCAACGAGGTCGTACATCATGACGATCATTACCGATTTTGGATATGAGTTAAACGTTTAATTCGCAATTCAACAAAGAAATTGGAATTTGATTTCGAGATACTTAAATAAAGAATTAAGACGAATAAAAATTACTTTAAGACAGGCATACAGTGTTGAGAAACTGAATATTAGGTTGTTGCTTCAGGTCAAGTGTTATGACACGGTACATATTAAAATTTATTCAAAAGTTTAATTAGCAATTCAAAAATAAAAATAAAACTTTCTTCCGAGATATTGAACTGAAGAATCGACTTGAATAAAATTTAGATAAAAAACATTTGGTTTCCGAAAAATAACAGACAAAGGTGGCGTTTCAAAATCCTTCCGGGCACACGTTGGACATCTGCTAAACGTCACTGTGCAAGCGGGTCAGGCCTTTTGATATTTGAAGTTTCGAAAGAGAACGAATTTAAGTAAACGCTCTCAAGAGATTGTTATTTCCATTTTTATTCAAATGCCTTTGAAAGTGAGATGGCGTTGTCCTCTTGCTGCCCCAAACTTTTTGTATTCTAAAATAGCGTTTGGGGCCGTCCATATATCATGTGGCCAATTTTCTAACCCACCTGGTCCACTTGTACTCGTGGACTTTTTTATATTTTATGAAGGTATGAGTATTACTTGAATATGGGTAATAGAAATCAAGGAATTCGGAAAAACGTTAGAATAGCTAGAAATTCGGTTGTTTCTTTTTGGAGTCTTAACGAGAATTCGTGGAAATATTCATAGTTTTCCACCTTTTCCTGAGAAGTATCATTTTTGAAATCAATAAAAAAACATTCTAGAGAGTGAGAAATACAAAATTAGTGCAAAATATTTAAATCGCAATAACAGTAATAAAAACCACATCTGAACATTCTAATAAACCGCGAATTTTTTGTTTGATATTTTGAAAATGGAAATTCCTGTTACACGAGGTTATGATAGGTAATGAAAACCTTTCAAATACCTGAAAAAAACGAGTCTCGCGACGCCCAAGCATTTTTGGGGCGCGCAATTCAAACTCGACGCCCGAGTTGACGCACGCGCGAGTCACAAAACTTGGGCTGCCAGGGTTCTGGACAGGTTGCCGCGAGGCAGCCGGGTGGCTTTTGAAAGGGAATCAAAAGACCTTTCAAATGATACTAACTTCGTCCTTAGAAGTTATGGGCTCAAAACCCATCTTTTTCAAATTGGTCTAAATTCAGGAATAGAAAGTTTTATTTTCGCGTGTCAGGACAAACGTGACCGAACTATGTTCGTGATCGAATTCTCGGCTCCGGCTGACTTCAACATCAAAGGCAAGGAAACCGAGAAAAAGGAGAGGTACAAAGATCTCAGAAAACACCTGCACTGCCATCATCAAGTACATTCGGTTAAATTAATCGTTCTTATCATCGTTCACTCATCTCACGGCCGTGAGACGTAGCCATAGGTGTATTTTACCGCGGTTCAACTAGGAGCTTGTGCCATTTTCCTGAATGACTGTTGCTCCCAGGCGGACTCTGCAGTGGTTGTTAAACCAATTTTTTAATATATATGAATGAATTACACTGGGATCCCAAAGAATAGGCCTCCGATGAACGGCCCTCCGGGAATGTTGCTCGTGTACGAGACGGTCTGAGGGGTTTAAAGAGACGCCCTCGCTACGCCCCATTCTCGCTGAGTACAATGCATGCTTTCGTTTCAGCTCCCGTGATGATGGCAGGGTGCACAGTCTTCCCCTTTTTCAGAGGAACTCCCCTTTTTTTGAGAAATCCCTCTTTTTCCCCCTATTCTCGAAAATCTTCCCCTTTTTCCCCTTTTTTCATTAGAAAACATTATTTATTACTCGATGTATTATTTTCAGGTTTTGAAGCTTTAAGTAACCAAATTATTACAAGTTAAGATAATATTAATTGATATTATTTATTACGGTTGCTCACTATTCATTAAATGACATGAGAAGACGACATAGTACTTATTTCTTAAAAACTATGTGAAGTTTAGTTAGTATAAGGAAGTTTAGTGTTTATTTTCAAACAGTTTTTCTGAGAAGAAACCATTTACCATTTTAAATGATGAAATATCATGTCAGATTTACAGAATGAATACGGAGTGTTGCCAAAAAGTTGTGATAAAAATGACAAAAACAATTCTTAACCTCTAAATTTGTATTTTTTTGGATGTGTCGGAATCACTGTATAATACCCTAAAATTGTCATATTTATGATAACCTGAAACTTGATATGGCAATAATTAAAATCGAACAAAGGAGATCGACTGATGATTTTTCTGGGTTATAGGAAAAAAAACTTAATTTCAATGATTTCTTGAATTTCACAAAGCTTCATTTATTTCAAAATTGCTAAAGGATTTTCCAAATTTTTATGATTTCGAAAGATTTTGAGGAATTGAAGGATTTCAAATATTTTGGACCAATTTAAAAGATTGCAAAGAATTTGATGAGATTTCGAAGGATTTAGAATGATTTTCAGGAGTTTCAAAAACATTTTAAAGACCATAAAGAAATGTAAGAGATCTTAGAGAAATGTAAGAAATGTTAAAGACTTTCGCAGAATGTGTATGAATTATAATCAATTTAAGAAGATTTTGAGGAATTTTTGAAAATTCTAAGCGTTT
>WSXT02232516.1:0-16161 GCA_011762715.2 Neuroterus valhalla | reverse complement strand
ATACCAAGAATTTGATTGAAACCCAGAGGTCGTGTGAGTTTGGGAGGGAGAAAGAACAGGGAGTCTCCAAAGAAACCGATAGCAACAAAGACGAATCACAGATAGAAATGCTAGATTTTGACAAAACAATTTCAGAGTCGGAACTCGATAATATCAGACCAACTGATAAAGTGAATAGCAGATCAGAGGCAACAAAAAATATAAGTAAGGGAATGATATGACACCTCAGGTTAGGTCACACATCACTAGAATATCTAAAACATATGCAAAAATATGAAGAAAACTTAGAAACATAAAGTTTAGTAGAGATATTTTAGACTGTGAGACGTGCATTTTAGCCAAAATAGAAAGCCTCCCGTTCAAAGCTAAGAGAACGAGAGCCAACAGAGTACTTCATACAATCCACACGGACACTATGGGGCCAATTAAACCAGCGTCGTATCCAGGTAGTAATAAGTTCATAGTATCCTTTGTAGATGATCACTCAAGGTATGCAAGATCATATTGCGTACAACACAAAAATGAAGCAGGATTCTGTCTAGAAAAGTTCTAGAACACATGAGAAATCTGCTAGGTAAAAATGAAAAAGTATGCTATATCAGAGGTGACAACGGTACAGAGTTCACTGGAGGAAAATTTGCAGAAATAATGGGAAAAGAAGGAATTAGCAATGATTTTGCTCTTCCATACACACCAGAGTTGGATGGGACAGCTGAGTGATTTAATAAAACCATTCAGAACAATATCAGAGCTTTAATGATAGATTCAGGAATACCTGGAACGATGTGGGTATTGGCTACAGAAGCAGCCATACATATCTACAATAGAACCCTTACAAAAGCATTAGGTTCAAAACACCGTTATCTGTAGTGAACCCAGGGAAGAATCACCATACAGAGAACATTAAGAGATTTGGAAGCATAGCTTACATTAAAGTACCAATAACTGAGAGCAAATTTTCAGAGAAAGCCATAAAAGCAATTTTAGTAGGCTATACTCGAACAGGTTACCTATTATGGCATCCTCAGACTAGAAAATTTTTTAACTTCTAGACACGTCAAGTTCAACGAAAAACTAGTCTATAAAGATAATTATAAAGCGAATGGAGGAGACAGAGAAATCACAGAGATTGAAAAGGAACCTGAACCAAGGGTAGAGTTTACAGCAAACCAGGAATCAGAGAATAAGAACCATATTGAACAGGAGGAAGATACAAAATCGAAAAGGGGAAGGCCACAAAAGAGGAAAAATGCACTAAGTGAGGGAAAAGAACCAGAAATAAAAATTAGAAAATTGCCAGGAAGAAATGCCAGAAACAAACCAATTAGAGACCCAAACTTTATATATAAAGTTCAGACTGAAAACAGAGAAATCGAGAATGAAGCAGAGAAGGATGAAAGAATGTTTGTCGGACTAGCTACAGTAAACAGAGATCCTACAAGTCACAGAGAAGCCATGCAATCAGAGGAAAGAGAAGAATGGAAGAAAGCAATAGCGGAAGAAATTAAGTCCATGAGAGAAAACCTGGTCTGGGAAATGATAGATAGACCAAAAACAAACAGAGATGGCAGTAAACTAAACTTGATCAGCTCAAGGTGGATCTTTAAGATTTGATAGACAAGAATGGACAATTAAAATACAAAGCAAGACTTGTCATCAGAGGATTCCAAGATCGGAACGAATACGAAATCAGAGAAACGTACGCCCCAGTGTCCAGATTAGCAGTAATCAGATCAGCCTTGGCAATAATCAATAACCAGGAATTAGAGGTTGTCCAGTTGGACGTGAAAACTGCATTTCTTAATGGTAATCTAGAGGATGGAGTATATATGAAGATTCCCGAGGAACTGGACTGCAATCACGAGATTAGAGATACAAAGGTATGTCAACTGAAGAAAGCCCTATACGGACTGAAAGTAAGCCCTAAGAGATGGAACCAGAGATTTACAGAGGAGGCCAACAAACTGGGGCTAGAAAGAGAAATAAATGACCCCTGCCTGTTCACTCGGAGAAAACAAGCAGTTGTAGTATTTCTAGTTTTGTATGTAGATGACATCTTGCTTGCGAGAAACAGCCCAGAGAAACTCCACGAAATTAAATCTGCTCTTTGCTGCAGTTTTGAGATGAAGGACTTGGGTGAGCCTAAAACGTTCTTGGGCATGCAGATTAACAGCGATCGAAAAAACAAGATCATGACACTAAGTCAATCAGAGTACAAAGAGAAAGTACTCGAAAGGTTTAACATGAAAGAATGTAAACCTAAAATTACTCCAATGGTAACGAGACAAGTGAAGAACAGAGAAAATCGGAATCCAGAGAAAATAGAAGAAGTACAGATACCATGCAAAGCACCTTATAGAGAAGCGATAGGTAGCTTGTTATACCTAGCTGGTGCAACAAGACCAGACATCTCATTCGCGGTTAGCTACCTGGCAAGGAAACAAGTATCTCCTACGGAAGAGGATTGGCAAGATATCAGAAGAATTTTCAGATATCTCAGAGGAACGACAGAGATGGGATTGACCTTCAGAGCTAAGGATGAGAAGTTACAAGCATTCACAGAGGCTAGCTTCAGAGATTGCGAAAATTGTTACTCAACAGGAGGATACGTGATAAAGTTATTCGGAGATACAGTAGCTTGGAGGAGTCACAAACAAAGCTATGTAACTCTATCCACCTGCCAGGCAGAATACCTCGCTATGAGTGAATCTTGACAGGAGATGATCTCCCTAGGCAAAGCAATTAGAGATATTACAGGAAAAACCCTATTTCCTGTAACTGTCTGGTGTGACAATATGTCTGCTGGTAAATGTACCCAAATGGATGGATCTCATAAGTTGAAAAACTTTGATGACTGCATTCCAGAGATTTAGAGAAAACTACAAGAACGAGAGATCACGGGTAAAAAGAGCCACATAGCAGAGACCCACGGAGATTACATCAAGAGCTGTGTCATGGAGGGCAAAGTGAATGTAAATCGGATTACAACCAAAGAGGATGAAGCTGACATAATGACCAAGCCTCTAGAGTTACAAAGCTTCACATACTTCAGAGATACAATTTTGCAATAAGAGAACATACAGATATTCAGAGGACCAGAATATGCGGGACAGAAAAAATATAATTTTTTCGTTACAGATTGCCTTAGCGACCATTCGGACAACTGAGAGACCCGAAGGGAGGGAGTGTCGGCGAGAGAGAGCTTCGGGTTCTAAAAGCTACCATCAACGAGCCATCCCTGATTCGGAGCTCCCCCCCCCCCCTTATCCACTCACTACAGGGTGTGTACAGGAGTGCCGGTCTGCAGCCTGTGGATTCTCTCGCTAATTGATGAGACGCGGTCACTCTTACATTCGGCCGTGCTGTTGTTTTTCTATAAATGTTAAGAGTTCTTCTTCGGTTGTGTGTTTGCTGGCAGTGAACAAGTTTGTCTTAGTGTAGTGTGTGAGATTAAAATAAAAGCAGAGGCGCAGTGAGAGTGTCTTCAAAAGATAAACGGCAAAAATCAGAGGTTTCATTTCTAAAACCTAACCCGTCACCGATTCTCCGAAAGGGAACAATTCTGCGACTCCACCAATCTCCAACCAATAGTATTCAGATTTTTGAATCCTTAATCAAAAAGACAAGTTTCTAAAAGAACAGTTGACAGTTTAATGAAGAAGAATGACTATTCAACAAAAGATTGGGGTTCTTACCCAAAAATACGAATTCCGAACAGAGAAAATGAATTTTGAAACGAATAGGATAATTTTATTTCAGAATCGTTATAATTGGCACGAAATATTTGAGTTTTGAATGGAGGATGACTTTTCAGGGAAAAGATGAATTGTCCACCAAGAGGATCAGTTTTGAACTGAAAAGATGAATTATTACCAGAATAGACGAACCTCGAACAAATTGCATGAATTTGGAGCAATTAGGCTTAATTTTTAGCAAACAGTACTTATTAGCAAAAGTATCTGTGTTAGTAATATCGTTTTGACAAAACACTTACTATTTACAATAATTAGTTAGAAGGAACTAGTCATTTACCACCACTGATTTGGATCTTATGGGAAAAAATTGAATAAATTCTCCAATTTGAAAGTTAATAAAATTCCCTGGGTGAAAAAAAGATCGCTTTTCTATTTCGCTGAAGTCCGAACCCAGACCTTTCGTTACGTTCAACGGTGGTCTCCTCCGTAACTAAGTTGAAAGAGCACTCATCAGAAAATGAAAGGACCTGAGTTCGGATCCTAGCAAAGTAGAAAGGCAGTACATTTTTTACGGGAAATAGAACTCTGAATAGGAGAATAATTAACTGATCGAGGCTGTAAGAGGGCTTTAGATCTGGATTGGAGAAGAGCACAATAATTATGGGTTTGTGCAGAGCTGGGTAACTATTTCAAATGAACCTATTTGAAATAGGTATTTGAAATGCAAAATGCCATTTTCTATTTTGCCTTTTGAATAGAAGGAACAAACCCATTTTGCATTTTCCATTTTAAATAGGTTTTCAAAATATTTTCCACTTAAAATACAATTTTCCATTTTCTTGGGTTCTACTCTGGACAGGTTAGATACTGTATAAAAGAATTTGTAAAAGTTCTGTGACTAAAAGAACGCCATTTTGATTACAACTACACCTCGGTTCAGGAAAGTTCGTGGCTTGTTCGGCAACATTCGATTTTTCGCGGGAAAAATTCATCGACTATATCGTTTGACGATATATATGCAAGATGAAGACATAATGTTCAGTTGCCTAAATCGCTATCCAATTATCAGAGAGTTTTTTTATCAATACAACACGACTCTCCCATCTTCTGCTCCTGTCAAAAGGTTATTCAGTTATGCAGGCATGATTTTGCGCCAAAAAAGAAGATCGATGGGGGACGCAATATTCAAAAAGCAATTGCTCCTAAGAAGCAAACCAACACATCCGTGAAGAAATTGAATTATTTATCAGTCTTTATGCATTCTTTATATAACATTAATAATTCTTCTACACAATTGTAATTTTCAATTAACTTTCGAAATAAAATGGAATAAGATATTATTAAAAATCCATTTTGCATTTTTTACTAACCTATTTCAAATACGTATTTTGCATTTCACATTTTAAATATAAAATAGAAAACCAGTTTCTATTTTCCATTATGAATGGATTTTGTGAATCTATTTTGCATTTTACATTACAAATACATTTTGAAAACCATTTTACCCAGCTCTGGGTTTGTGATGGATTATAAGAAAAAAGTAGAGCGGTCGCGGGACCGCCGAAGGAAGCTTTGCTCTTTCGCGTTAAAAGAAAAACATAAATTTGATTGTTATGATTCGATCGCAATCGGAAATATCAATCCTTTTCAAAATCTTGCATTAACTATTTTTTAATGCAATTATGGTTTCAAAGATATCCGCATCATTTTGGTTTGAAAGATATGGTCCAAGGACGTCAACTACATAATTCTCCATCAGTTGTGTAAAAATAGCAAAGGTCTTACGAAGAGGAACTTTCTTCTGTCCAGGGATAGATTTTGAATGATACTCATTATTTGTACTTTTTTGATGGAGTTTATATGTATCATCACAAACCAAAAGCAAATTATCCTGAACATGAAACGTTTTCCTCGAAATATCTGTTGTATGATTTTGAAAAATTACACTCGTAGAATATTCCGCAATTGACAGTTCGTCGCAGGTTTTTAGAACAGAAGCTAATATTTTATCCGAATATCCTGTACGTTCTCTGAAAAGAAACAACAAGAGCTTAGATCACTGCACGAGCTGGACTATGACGCAAGGAAGTCACCAAGCCTTTGATTGCAAGATGATTTATCCAAGATGACGTAGTAAGAACTTGAATTTATTCTTCTGAGAGGCCGAGTTCCCGATTTCGTCAAGGAATTTCGAATTAATTCGATCAAATGAGTTTCAATCATTTTGGATGACTTCGAAGCGCAGAGACATGCAGTGTTGGAATGCACTTTCACTGGGCTAAGATCTTCCTCACATATTCGATTTTTTGGAACATGAGTTCTACATCAGCAACTTCCAGCTGGGATGTAGATTTTCCTCTTAATATTTCCGCCATTTTCGTCTTACTACCTACTGCAATCTCATCATATTCGTACATGCCTGCAAAAAGATATGTGTTTTGGCCATAGTATAGTTTCAAATCTCACATATTTAATGGAGAACCTGTAGAAAGGAGTTCCAAATCGTATTGAGACCTCCTTATGGTAAACTCTGCGAACTATGAATTTCATAGACTACTTACAGACGTTTATGATCAATATCTTCAATACCAATAACTTTTATGACCGTGGTAAAATATATTCAAACGGAAGCAGTGGAGCCTAACGCCGCACAGTAGTTCAAGATCCCAAATCCGTGGCCAAAACTCAAAAAGTTAATATTCCCAGTTGGAAATTTCCGAGTTACGCCAATACTCACAACAGGTAGTACTGCGCCTGTAATGGGTAGCCACAGTTGGCTGGTCCGTACGGGTGAAGTACTAGGTACGATCCATCTTTAGTGCTGCGCCAGTACTGCGGTACCAGTACTGGCACACAAGGGCAGGCGCAATACTGGCAGAACTCAGGTTCAATGCAGTTAACTGTATAATGGCGAACCCGTATGCAGTGTAGTTATGCCAAGTGTTGGCTGAATACTGGCACAACAGGGGCCTAATACAAAGTGCTAATAATGGCCTACCCGTGTCTCAGGCAGTCATGCCAATAGTCGGCTCAATACTGATAATTTACGGGCCTAATCTAAAACGCCGACAACGGCTAACCATTATTTCTCAATGGTGAGCCAAGCATCGGCTATATACTGGTGCAATACAGGCTAGGGTCACTATGCAAGCAATCGACAACACGTATCTCCCGCAGTAGTGCCAAGTGTCGGTTCAATACGGGCAGCACTCGGGCTTAATTCATGATGGCCATCCCGTGTCTCAGGTAGTTATGCGAATATCCCATGTGGAAATTTCTGACTCACGCCTTTACTTTTATGTATTTCTAGTTTTTTATATTATTTATTTATTCTTTATATTTTTTTATGAGAAAATCGAATACTTTAACTGATAAATACTCTAATTTCATACAATGGTAAAATTCAATTTGGACACCCTATGTATTGTGTCCAGCACATTTCAAATGCTCCCAAGGGTATATTCGAACGTCAGTGAATAAGTTACTTTTATTTTGAATGAGTATCTTTTCAGCAAGGCATGTGGCGCGTAGAGAATCATGGATTGATGGGTTAAAGCACGGGTAAACACTCTGATTCGGATGTGAAAAAGCGCATTTATTCCTACGGGGCAGCGCGGCGCAGCTTTTGTTGAAGGAATCAAAAAGGTGATACTTTTTGGCGATCAAAACGAAAAATCCCGGCGCGCGCACTCGCAGGCAAAAAAAGAATTCAATACGTTTATTCCTGAATTATATGGAAAAAAAATTTGGATGTGCACATTTTGATCCCAATTTCATTAGCGTACTTGTTCGAAATGCAAATCCGGAGGCAAGCAACGATTTAACGGACCTTCAGAAATATCCTCTATATTACCTTATCTGTTTCTCGCACGAACTCAAGGAATAACAACATTTTTCGTCGAACGCTCGAAACTCGAGAAACAAACTGATGGGCGCGCATCCGGCAAAGATTCAAGTTTAACTGCTCGCCACAAGGACGGTTTTGAATATAGTGACTTGCCCTTTTACAAAATAATGCTCCAACATCCCCTTAAGAAGTATAAATGAACATCTACCTCAGCCGGTAAACATAGAATTTTAAGGTTTTGGCCAGCTCTTTGGGATGTTGAACCACTGTGCGCTGCGCAGTGTTGCGTGCGCGGTTTATGATTTCGTCAACATACTGAAAAATTCAAACGTTTGTTTACCTGAAGTTTCGTAATACCTTTCTCATATTTTTTTCTTGAAATAGAGCAATTCGTGTTAACAACATATATTTTGTTCATCGAAATCAGTTGAGTAGTTTCCGAGATGAACCACTTTTTTACTTTTATTTCACCCTCCATAACTCCCACAAAAATGTAATTTCAAGGTTATAATTTTTTGCAATTCCATTTTACATGGGAAAAAACTTATGCCCTCAATTTGGATCTTATACGTTCGGGGACCCGTTTCCTATTCTTATCCGGCCAGACCCTTTCCATAAATGAAAATTCGCCTCTCCAAGAATGATCAGGAATGAGATTTTTTTATCCAGACAGAACCAAAACATGCCACAGAGCCAATGGCGAACGCAGGAGGGTCGACCCCCCCCCCCTCACTCCGAAATTTCTGGAAATATGAAGATCGAATTCATACGTTTTGACGACAAACTGGTCTCAAAAAAATTTTTAGTCGACCCCCTCCCCCCAAATGTTCTGCGTTTGCCCCTGCACGTGCACAGAGAAAAATCTTCAAGATCAAAAACTTGTGATTTTCGTATGTGAGACATTTATATCAGATATATGGGATGCCTTGGTGAAACAATGGCAATAAAAAATGAATGAACAGTCGATTTATCATCCCATCCAGCACACGCACTCAATAATGGACTTAGCAGGATTAATTATCTCACATTATTATTATGGTTCACGTAAGTGATGAACTTTAAAAAAAACTATAATTTCGTTATAGGGAAAAGACATTACATTTTTGGTGAAGAATCACAAATAGCGACTAATTAATGTAAATTGAAAATTTGAAATACTTTTAAATGGAAATTCAAAATGTGTGAAGCTATTCAGAATTCGTAAGGACGTATTGAAAATTTGGCAGAGAAAAAGTATTTTTTTCAGTAACGGTAACGCGTAACTCTTTTCTGGAGTAACGATAACGGTAACACGTTTGAAATTTTGACGAAGTAATGGTAACGTTGCGCGTTACTCCTGACTGGTAAGGTGTCAAACTAGATCTAGCTTAAGAATGTTTCGAATCCTGAAGATAGTACTAAATCAAGAAGGAGAAATGCTCCCCAAGAAAAATGCAACATAACCCTAAGGGCCAAAAATCGATTCTCTGATTTCTAATGTTTTGCGTAGATTTGAACTTCCTATTTGAGGTGGTAGAGTTGAAAAAAATCCATCAATAATAATCCATTCAGTACCAGCGTTTAAACATTGTCGTTCGAGATAGTCCTATCGGCCCGTCGCCACTTCTTCTGCTTCTCCTCTAAAATTTCGTTTGGTCGCTTAGGGGTCTTTCTTCAGATCGCGTCACATATGTTTGGATAAACTATTTATTCAAATCGTTTTGTATAGTCACAATAGTAAAAAATTAATTATGATTTGACCACTGCATGTTTTAGGCGCTTATGCCGATTTAAATTACGTAACAGAGTGTAGCTTTCAGAACATTTGTCGCAATTATGCCTTGCTATGTGCCACGTTTTCGATTTCGGTAAGTGACGCGAAGAAATGTGTTCTACTAAATGATGTTTGCGTTTCGTTTTATATCCGCAAATATCACAAGTAAATTGCGGTTTTACTGCTGCGTGCTCTACACGCTTATGATCTTTCAAACTATTAAACTGTCTGTAGCTTCGAGAACATTCGTCGCAATGATGTCTCGTTTGCGATGTCCGTAAGTGGCGTGAAGTGATGTGTGCTGACAACCTACTTTTGAAATTCGTTTTATGTCCGCAAACATCGCAAGTAAATCTTGGTTGCACTCTTGTATGTTTGAAGCGTTTATGGAGCTTCAAATCATACAATCGATTGTAACTTCGGGAACATTTGTCGCAATGATGCCTCGTTTTTGACGTTTGCGTTTTTTGTAAGGTTAATTTCGGATGCACAAGATGCTCGTGGCGACTCATGCTTTGTTTTGTTGTTAATCGCTTGCCGCAGAATCGACAACTAAACTGTGGCTTGACTTCGCATATCAATTTTTCATGGCAATTTAAATATTTTTTCGATGTGTAGCTGCGGGCCCACTTTTCGCAATTGTATTTCTTTGCCGGTTCACGTCTTGATTCCTGAATTTCCTGATCTTTATAAGTAGGCAATTCGCTCGTTATACCCAAATTATCAGCTCCTTCCCTATCTACGGTATACACAATGGACTGAGTAGTTCCTTGATCTAAAAATTTACGTAAATGTTATTTACAATTTTTGACTTCATGATTTTAGTTGAGATATTTCAGTTACAAATCTAATCATACCTTGACTGTTCTCTTCCTTTATATCCAACGTTCTGTCAATTTCGTATTTTATTAGCGACTCGCATTCATCAAAAAAGTTGTGCTCTTGCCCGTTGTATATATCTTGATGTGAAAAATTTCACAAACATGAATAGCAATTTTTTCATCTTATAGTTTAAGTTGAAATATTCTAGCAACAAATCTAGGCGTACCTTGGATTATTTCTTCCTTAATGTTTGATACTGCGTCAATGTTGTGATCGATTAAGGTCGTCGTACTAGAGTTATTGCAAGAAGAAACTTCAGTAGTCATCAATTTATGGTCCTCACGATTTCTTTCAGAAAAAATATTGTGGTCGTCCCTCTGATGTATTTCTTGGTCTGAAAATTTTCGCGAAATGTTATTTGCGATCTTTTATTCCATAGTTCTGGTGGAAATTTCAAGTTACAAATCTAGCCATACCCGACATGATTTCCTCCTTGATATTCAGTTTTGCGTCCATGTCGTATTCAGTTAAATTTTCGGCAGCAGAATTATCGTCGAAAGAAGCAACAGCATAGTAATTTGTATAGATTGGTATAGTTGGTTCAGTAACATTTCCATTGCCTTGATTACCCAGTCCGTCGCCAACATACTTATGTAATATATCAGCATTTTTTACCTGATCGACGACATTTTCTTCTTTTTCATCGGTATTTTGAATTGCAGCTTGTTTTTGTTTTTTTCTAGAAAAGCAAGAAAGTGAGATGTTTAACGAAATAATTTATGGTTATTAGAATTAATGAAATTTCATAAATAAAATAAAATAATTACCTGAGTGGCTCATCAGTCTTATTGAGTGAGAGCAATTTATTTATTTTGTTCTTACGGCGATGTTTCTGTGTACGCGGAGTAGATATAAATTTTTTTCTCTCTTTCCTTGACGATGTTCCTGGCGCTTCTTGCTCTTTTAATTTTTTTCGTCGTTCTCTATACTCTTTGGAACGCTGAGCAGCTGATTTTGGAGCCACTTTGTTCGTTAATCTTTTTACTCGTTCTTGCTCTTTTAATTTTTTCTTCCGTTCTCTATAAAGTTTACAACGTTGAGCATTTGTTCTTGAAGCTTTTTTATTTGTCAACGCACTTGTAATTGTAGTCGTAGTTGACGTACTTTGGCTATAAAAATTCAAGACGAAATTGTCTATTCAAATTTTTCGAAGAATACGTTTTCTTCTATATTTTCTATTATTCGATGCAGAAGAATTCAATAAAAATATGATATAATAATATTTGCAAATGTATTACTGACATTTCCGGTGAATCGTCGTTTTGCATCATATAATTTAGTATATTTGTATGAGAATTTTTATCAGAAGGGATTTCAGTAGTTGTACGCTCTTCGTTCAAAGGATTTCCTTCAGAGAGGAAATTGTGATCTTCCCTCTGGTACATCTCTTGATCTGAAAATTCCCCGAAACGTGAATTTCAATTTTTAAATTCTCATTCTGAATGAGAAGGTATTGGTTTTTTGAGCAAAATGACTTTCGCGGATTTAATGGAATCTCCACGTTTTGAGACCCCCTGAGTGAGAAAAAACGATTTTTACGATAGTAGGTGCCTGTCTGTCTGTAATATGTAGACTCGATAACTTTTAAAAAAATGATCATATTCGATAATTCTTTGTCACACTTTTTTAAGGCCGGAAAGGAAAGGACGAGTTCTTCAACCAGCCATTTGTGACCTTTGGTTCTCGTTTTATGCGTCGAAATAGCTTTTTGAAAAATCAAAAATGCACATTTCCGCTCAAACTATGCAAGGTGCAAAAAAGGTTGAGAAATAAAATTATTCATTCTGAAAAGATTTAAAAAATTTTACAGACGACTTTTTTCTTGAGATGCATAGATTTTGTTCAAATCGTGAAAAATGTTACAAAAAATGAAAAATTCCATTCTTCAGCAAAACTATGCGAGATACGAAAAAAATGTAGAGTACCAAAATTGTTCGACTTAGAAAAATCTAAAAAATTTACTGTTCACAATTTTTCGATAAGACGAATAGTTTTCCTTGTAATCACGACAACGCACGTACACAAATGAGAAAATACCATTTTCAGCGAAACTACAAGAGACAAGAAGAAATATTGAAAAGAAAATTTTTTCATCTTAAAAAGGTCTCCAAGTTTTATATAAACACTCCTCCGGTGGCAAGTATTGTAAACGGAATGTGTTTCTAAGGGCCAGTAGAGCCCTGAGTAATATTAATTTCCGAAAAATTTCCAGGAAAAAAAATTCACCTATAATCTTCATAAAAGTAGAGGTCTCAAACATTATTGCAATATTTGCAACTCTATTTATGCATCACATTGTAAACTGAATCGAGCACATAAGCAGCCGAGCACGAGATCCGAATGACGCGTGCCCTGGGCGCGCTCAAACTTGCGAATAAATCTAGTCATACCTTGTATTCTCTCTTCCTTGATAAACAAGGTCTCCGATCCCAATGGACGTCTTTCAGGAATATGATTGTATTCCTCCCTCTGGTTCATATCTTGTTCTAAAAATTTGACACAGTGTAAATTGAGATTTCTTATGCTATAATGTTAGCTGAGAAGTTTAAGTCATAATCTATTCATACCCTCGATGATTTCTTCCTTGACATACAATTTTTCGTCAACGCCGTATTGACCATCCTATCCTCATTTGTTGATTTTCTCGACTTGCTCTCGATATGTTGATCTGAAAATTGTAGAGTGAATGTTACAATTAGTCATTGTCAATTATTATTGCTCTTATCCAGGGGTATGCCACGCAACTTGACTCAGCGGTCAAAATGTGAAACTAAGGCGCTGATCGCATTTTGGCAAATATTGCGGAAGTGTCAACACCTGATGGCAACAGATAACCGTTGAAATGTCTTTTCGTGCGATCCGTGAAACGTAACAGTTTTTGGGAAATTTACGCAATTCTTTTTTGTTTTGTTTCGTAAGTTCACTTCGTTGAACGTTGGAATTTTACTATAAAGTTGTATTTGACAAGTTTAGGTATAAATAATCATGGTGTAAACATAAATATGTAAGTAACAAGAAGAACTAGATATTGTTATAATTAACTAGACCTTTTTTCACTTTGCTCATACGATAAGAAATGAATTAATTATTCATTACAAGAGCTTCAATATTTCGTAAATGATTTCATAATCGTGGCATGCCCCTGCTTTTATCTTATGGCATATATGCGAAAAAATGAAAATAAAAACCAAAACCATTATATTAATATGCACTTGAAAATCATTTGATTATAAATGAAGAATGCCTCACTCAGAGTTCGGAACGATAGAACACTTCGTTTTTATGCGCAAGGGTTCGCCGCCGTTACGACTACAAGATTATCCATCCCAGTTGTTTTCAATTTGTCACGAGCCAAGGTGAGGCTAGATGAAAAATTTATGAGTGTAGTTTTATCTTTGAGGGCAGTTGTAGTAGAATTGAATATTAGCGCGGAGAATATGTTGGTAAACAGAATTGAAAAAATCCATCTGAGGGTAGTTTTCAACATGATTATAGGAATACACAGTTGTCCGCGTTGAGTCCGGTTTTGGGTAACATGCATTGTTCTTCATGGGGCGTGGCGAGGGCCTCTTTCCAAAATTATCAGACCGCTTTGTCAACGAGCGACATTGTCGGGTTGTTGTTTCGGGTCTCGATCGTGTCATAATGGATCATCGTGAAATTTAAACCAATATTTAGGTAGTTATACATGAAATATCATTAGGTTACATGATTATTTATGTATTTCAATTATGCAGATACATAATTATACATTTATACCAAATAATTATATATACATTGGCGAATTTTAGGAATTCAAGTTGTATCAAGTTTTTCTCGCTTCTTCTGCTCCAAGTTTCCAACTAAAACGAAGGAGCTTCAACTAAAATAGTTGAATTTTCAAACAGATCAATTAATTTTTACATAAAGAGATAAATTGTGAACCAAACAAATTGAATTTTTAACTACAACTATGGAATTGTCAAGTCAAATAAGTTAAACTTTTCATTTAAAATTAAGAATAGGGGACTTCCAAATTTTTAAAAGTTCACGTTTCATGTTGTGTTCTTGTTCATTATCCAACTTGAGTCAGCTAAAAAAATTTCACAGAGCTACGACTTTGCAAAAGGTTTTCGTTAGAGAGGAAAAATAATAAAAATACTTTCTGTCCTAAAGTATAGATAACCCAGTGGGCACCAATACGTCCTAAAGACGTCTTTAGGATGTACCTCTATGTCTTGAGACGTCCGCCAAAAGACGTGACATGTGTTCCCACTCGGTATATATTGAAAAATTTTCAAAATCAGAATTAAGGAACGTAACGTTCTCCAAGTCAAATGATAAGATCTCTTAAATTCATAAAAAGGAAGCTGTCATACCTCGTATTCTTACGGTACAATTCTTAAACTGTCTGGGTTGCATTCAGTAATTCCCGCTTCTCTAATCCACAATTAGCTCTTAAAATAGCTTTTTGTCAGTATTCAATTACTTTTTTATCATTTGGCACGGTAAAAGCTTCCACTTTTGCGCCGCAAGTCGCATATTCCGACTTGCATCCAAACACAACGCACTTATATCCCGTTGATAACGTTCATTTGAAAGAACTTCGAGGAATTCAACGTCTCAAAACTTTGAATTTTCTATTTTCAAGCACAGGAAAATCAAATACTTCCGTTTATGTACTTAGAAAAATAAAAAATTAACACTGTTGACACTTTTTCTATGTATTTTACAAACAGTCGGCCTGAAAGTACAGCCAGCGCCGCCACTCGGCTTCGGTCAACATTTCCGTCACTCCGTTTTGACTGTCACCTGCCTGCTTTCAAGTATCGAATGTGTGATGTATATTCCACTCGTTTCATACACCAGAACGAGAGGGAAGGAGGAAAAGAGAGATAGCGGTGTTGTTGCCATGCTTGATACATCATTCTATTTACATATAGCCATTTCCAGTCGCATTGAATGTGACGGACGTGTCGGACGGTGTGTTCTCGCTTTTTGCAGTAAAGTGGCCTCGCTCAGAGTATATAGCTTCCCAAAAGAAGCAAAGCTTCAAAAAGAATCATGGATATGAAAAACCCAAAATGGGTACAATGGGTATATATGAAGAATAAATTGAATTGAATAAAAATCATGTTAAATATTGATAATTAATGGAACTCTTCTAAATCTGTTTCATCTGTTTCGACTCCTGATATTTTTTCGATAAAGAATAATGAAATTTGAACGATGTATTACAATTACAGTTAGGCTTTGTACATTCTAAGCATGAGTCGAGTCTTTAACCTTCTCAGTTTTCCATAGAAAAAAGTCAGAATACTCTTTTGCTCAGGTTAATTTATGTTGGAAGCCAAAAGATGTTCAATTTCTTTGATAGTCAAATATGTTTAATTTGTTATGAAGGTTCACTAAGATATTCAACAATTTGTTTTGCTTAGCTTTCGTTTTTCAAAGCCTATTCCCAAAAAAAATCTGTGAAACGGTGGAAAATTTTGCTCTTTGAATAAAACAATGCAAAAAGTGATTAATCCAAATTGAATTATTCAAGATTCAATAATTTTCCAAATTAAACATTTCAATGTATAATTTTTTAGCTTTAAATATATCTTTCCAGCGTCGACTGGAAGGGGAAGGTAACCCAGGTATCTGTGGAGGAAAAGATGATCGCCCTATTGCTCACCTATTTCCAAAGCTTATGAAATTAGTTGATTGCATATTGAAATAAAAGAAATAGGACAACTTCAGATTTGAAAGATATATCTGAAGCTCGAAAATCGTACACTGAGGTTTTTAATTGATTGATTGATTCAATGTGTCCCCTGAGGGTTAACATTTTCATCGAACCTCTCCACCATTCGTTTACACAACCTACTACTACCTTAGCAGTAAGCAAGGGGGACCTTAAGCTGAAGGTGGGTTCCGAACCATCAAGAACCCCAGCCCCAAGTACTTAGAGTAACCTTTTTCTCAAGAGGTACCGGCACCACGACTTTCCGGAGATGAAC
>WSXT02232505.1:0-16162 GCA_011762715.2 Neuroterus valhalla | reverse complement strand
CTGCAAAATAAAACAATTTTAAGAAGAATACTCTAGTTCCCAAAAAAAAAAAAAACATTTTTTCACAAAAATTGGAACAGTTAAACTTACAATAAGAAAAATAATTTACGTTAACAAAAAAAAAAAACGAATTTTCAACAAAATAGGTGAGTATTCAAACAGGAAGAATTATTTTCAAATATGAAGAAGCATTTTCTGAGAAAAAACATTATGTTTGAACATAATATTCGTTTTTTATACTGAAATAAAGAATCTTTAACTGAAGGAATTGAGTTTTCAAACAGATAAATCAACTTTTACTGAAAAGATAAATCGTCAACGAAAATTTTATTACTCAAACTTTAAATGAAAAAAAGGATGTTTTAAACAAATAAATTTGTCCTCAACAAATGAATTTTCCACTGAAATTATGGAATTTTCAATAGGAATTCGTGAAATTTTCAGTTGAAAAAAATTACTTATAACACAAAAAATCAACTTTCAATGTTTGACAAAAAATTAAACTTCAACCAAAAAACACAATTTTTCAACAGAATGGTTGACATTTGAACAATGAAAATAGAGATTTTCAAACAAAAATGGAATAGTGATATTTTTGGTCTAAAAAATTTATTTAAAAATAAACATAAAACTTTTCAACTAGATGAATGTTTGACTAAAATGAAAAATGTTTGACTCTATAACTTGAAGTGCTAACCGTACAGAAGAATTTTTGAAAAAGAATATTAACTTCCGAAGAAAAAGATAATTATCTACAAAAAATCGACTTTTGAACAAAATATGTGAATTTTCAACGAAATAATTGAATGTTCAATTGACAAAAAAAAAAAAATTTACCGAAATGCCGAATTTTAAACCAGAAGAGATCGTTTTTCTATAAAAATGAAACAGTTAAATTTTCAGTTGAAACAATTGATTTTCAACCAAAACTGATAAATTTTCAGGTATAATGATGAATCTTCAAATGAATAGATGATTTTTCATCAAAAAGATGATTTTTTAACCATAAAGATTAATTTTCTACAAAAAAAAGATGAATTATTTTTAGCAAAGTAGTTACAATTTCAACCAGAGTTGGATTTTGAATCGGAATAATGCAACTTCAACAAGAAAATTTGATATTCAACGAACAAGTTTAAATTTCAAACAAATGATTGATTTTTTAACTCAAAAAGAATGAATTTGCAATGAACAATGCAAACAATATTCTATCATATTTCAGAAATATTTCTTCTTCGGAATACTACTTCTACTCTAAAGACTGCTTGAATTACTTTCTTGATTTGGAATCAAGTAGAGGGAACTTCACAATTTCGACGAACTTTGAATTGGAGGAACGAATTCTTAAAATTGCTCTCTTCTAAATACAATTTATAATTAGTTTGAAAAATTCCCTATTCCAAGTGAAATTCTACTTCTTCACTGAAACTCCCTGTCCCAAATAAAAAAATATTATTTTTTGAAATTCCCTATCATCAATTCAATTATCAAATTTTAGTAAGCTAAAAAAATTTCACAGAGCAACAAATTTGCAAAACGTTCTTCTTATAATGGAAAAAAGTTCTTCCCCTCATGACGTATAGATATATTTAAATATTCCCGGTTTTTAATTAAACTCTCTCTCCCTGAGATTCAACTGCAGACCTGAACGTTGGTAGATATTTAAAATGTCATCGTATTGTGTTTTGAAAAGGATGAAAATAAAAGAGAAGGAAGGGGTTTTTATTGTTAATTTACAGAAATATCAGATATAAACTTAATTGTTGGATGTTAAATAGAAATTGGAATTTGGTTTCTCTTTATTCTTGAATTTCTTAAATTTAAATTTCAAGCATGGAACATGGTTATTATGTCAACAAAATTTTTGGTTGATCCAACTAAATTTTTCGATTGCTCTAACCAAATATTTTGGTAAATGAAGTAATTGGGTGAATCAACCGAGAAGTTCGGTTGGGTCAATTAAATTTTTTTGTTGAATCAACCAAAATTTGTTTAGTTCAACCAAAGTTCCAATATATCCAAGAGAGCAGTTTTTTGTTTCATGGAAATTATTTCTTCTGCGTACACTGAATGGGTGAAAAGGATAAGTATAGGTGGGTAATTCACATTCGTGATAATTCGTATCGGATAGCAACATGGCGGTGAACTATTTAGAGGATCGCAAGGATATTTACTTGGACGCTTGGCGGGCTGTGTTCCTGTGAAAAGGATAGCCTTCCAGCTTGCGTCAAGCTGGTCGGCGACAAATTGGTAGGACTGCTCGTTTGAGGACTCTGTAATATCGCATACACCATTTCAGAAAAATTCCTTTATTGAGTCCGAATCGAATTGTTTCAATTTACCCCAGAAAGAAGTTTTTCAAGGCTTTTTTTGAATTGGTTCACAAAAAATTCTTGGAGGCTGGACTTTAATGAAATTACGAATGAAGTTAGACGATTGGATTCAGAAAGTTCCCTTGAAATTTCGACCAATGGAAACATGAATGAACATATTTCGAATTGACCATGGGAAGGTGTTCATTCGGAATTGGATAGGAGGTTCAGAGTTTGATTCAAAAAGGTTTTTTTGTAAGGTATTTTATTCTTGAAATTTTGTATCAGTACCACCGACCGAGGGGATACATTTTTCCAGTAATCAAGTTTCCTTTAGATACTCAAATTCCTAGTTCAATTTTCAATTTTTCAGTATTTGCATAATTGCATAGAAATAAAATTATACAAAAGTACCTTTTCAATTTTTCTGAAACATCAGTAATCGAATCAGAGTAATTTCGGAAGAAATGTAAATAGTACTGTTGTATTATTTTATTTTTGTGTGAAAATCCAAATACTGTGAACTAGGAAGTTAAATATCCGGAGAAAATTCGATTTTTAAAAAAGATCGATCCCCAGCGTCCGTAGTTGAACTACATAATTTCAATAAGAAAATATCTTACCGAACAAACACTTTCTTGAATGGAACTCCAAACCAACACCTTCTTCAGAACAAATCCCGAGGAGCACATTGAACAAATTAATAACATGTTGGCAATGATATTTCCATGGGTGAAATTTCAGTGTCTTTCCTTACAAGTGATGGAGATTGTCAATTATGCAGACTGGCCCTTTTTTCTAAATATGAGACTTTAAATTCTGTTTGTTGAATAGTTTACAACACTTAATAAGATCCTGATAGATAAATAGACAGTTATTTATTATAAACAGTCCGAATTGTAGATATTTTAATTTTATATTTTGAATTTGTACGCAAAAAGTTTCAGAGAATTTATATTTTGTAAGCAGGTTGTTTGGTTTTGGACGATACTAACGTTCTGCAATTCACATTTGCTTGCTTTGGCTTTTTCAGAAACCAAATTTTGGATTCCTCCAATTTCAGAAAACTCAAAATTGTACACTTTCGATTTAAAAAATCAAAGTTGAAATGTATTAGTTATAAGCCTTTAAAATTCCGCAAAATTTCTATGAATAGTTGGATTAATGAATTCTTTTCTACGAACTGAAAATCATTGAAATTATTGAAATATGTTTAATTGAGCACTTCCAAGATTTAGGTTTTCATATAATGCAGTCGATCACAATTTCGCCTATCTTGAAAAAAGTGATTGGAAATTTAGATTTGATTGAGTTTATTGCACCTAAATTTCGTGACCTCGCATTCCGTTAAAAGAATGCTCAATTTGGAATTAAAAATTAAAATTTCTTAATTAATGTTGCTAAGAATAAATAAAAATCTCAACTTGTGAGTAAAGGTTTTTTTTCTAAATTTAAATTTTAGAGTTCCTTCCGAATTAAAATTAAATTTTGAACGTTATTTCCCCGAGTTTGTTTCTTTAAAGATGTGTAATTTTTACTAGTTTTACAATTTAACTTGGAAAATTCTAAATTTCAAGCTCTCCAATTAAAAAAAATACATTATCAATCTTTTAAAATCTCACACTTTTCAATTGGTTTATTGTGAAATTAAATCCGATCTAAATGTCGTACCTGTTTCTCAAGTCATAAGAAATGTAACAATTTGAATCTCTGTTATCTTTATTCTTACCCGTTCATAAATGGACTCTTCACATATTCTATCAACTGTAGAAGTATATTCAAAATGACATTTAATACTTGAGATTAAAATTATAAAAATCTTATGTGTATAGGAGTTATTTTTAAAAATTCCAAATTTTTTTTCATATTTTGAGTTTCAGTAGCAAATGACAAAATTTAACTTCAAAACTTCAAATTTTGTTTTTCCCACATAAATAAATCGTCTTTGTAAATTGAATACCATTATAATTATTATCAAACAAAAAACCAGTAGCCACTCCCCCGATTACGAATATTTTGGGTTTATTTTTAAAACTCTGGTCAGCTTTTATTTGAAAATTTCATCATTAATAAACCGAATTCCTAAAATCATTTTTTGCATCTCTGAACAAAAAAAAAAAAAAAAACTTTTTCTTCTCTTGTGATTTTTCCCAAGAATAAACCGTTTACAAGTTATTTCGTTACAAACCAGTTATTTTTCAAGAAAATCGACATATTTACACAGATGTATCTCAGAATATATTGTTCAGAAAAATTTGAAGCATGTACATTGTTCACTTCTTCGTTAGATCTCTTGGAGGTAAAAATAAATCATCTGATCGAATGCAAACATGAAACGTGCACATTGTAATTATTTTGAGTAGCGTTCTCGATTCTTGTTCCTAATTGTTTATAACTGTTGGTAATACCAGGAACCCTCGATCAAGAGAATTCTTCTTTCAATTTTTATTAATAATCTGTGGCACTGAATAAAACTTTTTGATCTATTAATGATTTCTTGTACCACGAGTATTATCATTATTATTATTTATATTTACAGCCTTATAAACAATATACGTCCCATGGATCTACGCTTCTCTACAAGCCATAATTCTGAAGTTTTCCGCGATAATCTTTTTTAATAACTTCACTTTTACCGTGCACACATGGGAATCATTTAAAAAATGTTCGCCCTATTTTTTATAAATATTCAAACAAGAACAACCAACTTAAATTTTTTTAAATATTTCTAAGCATGCGTATTTTTATTCATAAAAATAGTTATAAACAATTAAGAGCGGGTATTGAGAACGCGACCCGGAATATATAAATATACTGTGCTCGGTTGAAGTAATGCCCTTAAAAATGGTTATTGTTAAATTGTTGAAAATTTGGCTTTTACGCGAGCGTAGATTTAAAAAAATCATATTATTTATAAGGTTATAAAATGAGTAATAATTCGTCGTGGGTGAGAATATTCAGAGAGTAAAAACTGTTATCTTAGGCCAGAGACTAACAAAAAAAAATGATTTGGAATCAATTGAGTCAATTGACGGTTTTTTAAAATAAAATTAACTATAAAATATGAGGAGCGCGTATTGAAAAGGCTATTTATGTATTTGTTGTAAATAAGTATTTTTCGGTAGAAACCTAATCTTCTCGAATGAAAAATCAACGATTTTACTAAAAAGCTAAGTACATAGAACATTCTTGGTTGATATTGATCTTTTCTATTTTCAAATTTCATTATTCAGTTGAATTGGAGGCGCAACAGTTTGGTTGAAAATAATTCTACTTTTTTTTTAGGATATACTACATGGTTTTAAATACAACTTGGCTGAAAGTTGATTAACTGTGATGAAAATCCATGTTTTTTATTGTAAATTCATGATTTCAGTTAAGTTTATCTTTGTCGTTGAAGCCCAACAATTAGTGGTTCAACATTCATATTTTTTGGTTGAGAATTTAATTATTTTATTTGAAATTGAACGATATTGTGATAGAAAATCATTCTAACTAGTTTAAAATTCAAATTTGCGATTGACAATTCGTCTCTTCAGTAAAAAACACTATTTTCCTGAAGGCAAAAAAGTTTAATTCTTGTTCAGAGATACCAAAAATGATTCTAGAAACATTTTTTGGTCAAAAATAATTAAGTTGTCCGAAAAAATGGTTTAAACGGAATCTGACCAGGATTTCTAAAAAACATGCAAGATATTCGCGATTGGAGGATTTCGTTACCTTTTGAAAAAAAGTACCTCGGTGCATACAGAAGTGTTAGCAGCTACTTGATCCAAGTCATTTTGCCAGCCTCTGAGCATTTTTATAATGAAACCAATTTCTTGGGAAATAGAAACTAATCTCTCGAGTAAGTCTATTTATCACACATTATTCAAAATACTGGACCAGTTCGAAAAATACTAAATATCAGTGAATGTACATATTATTTTCTTGGACTTATACCTAGTGCGTCATATCTTAGAAAATAAAAGCGGAAGGAGTGGAAAAAAGTGTTTCGAAATAGGAATGTAAAAACACTAGAGGGGATGTAGGTCGAATATGGTTCGAATAACATTTGCAATGATTTTTATGAGGAGAGTATAGTTTTTCCAGATCCTCGTACCGTGCAGAACTTTCATTCGACGAGATTCTGTTTTATTTCCCAGGCTATGCAAACACATGTAAACATTTCCTTTTAAAATACATAAATTCAAGAGATAATAAAAGAGTTTCGCATCCATTTAGAATTTTCACGTTTTCTGTTACAAGCACTCACATGAAATATATAAAATTTTAAACTTTAGAATGAAACAGATGACATAAGAAGCTTCATTTGAATGAGACACAAATTTGAAGCATTTTAGGCTTCGAAATAAAATAGATTGAATTCAGAAATATGAAATAATTTCAGAAAAGGTTCAGTCTGTATGAATAATAATTGAAGAATAACTTGAACTGCTGACATTTTGGTAACAATAATTTTATTTAAAATAAGAAGTATATCTTAGCCATTTATTTCGATGTTGAAGGGATAGTATTTTATTCTCTCCGAGATCAAGACTTTTCTCCATACTTTTAAGAACTCCCTGTAGTATCAGTTATAAGGTAAATGCACTGGTTATCGTCACTGCCTTAGTTATCGTCAGATGGCGCAGTATTTTTCGTAAAACAAGATTTGCTTTTGCCCCGTGTGTTTAAAAAAAGTCATTTTAGGTAAATTTGAATATCCCTTTATCAAATTAGTATATTGTTTTGTGGTAATACAAGGTTACGTGCCTGACGATTACCAACGCATTTTCATAATTCGAATTTTAATCGTTCATAAAAATTGACTGAAATCAATTATAATGTTAAGTGATCAAAATTAGGCTTTTTTAAATCTTCTCTAGTCGATCAAGCCCTTTGTGATACTATTAATTGTGTTTCAAATACAATTATAAGCATTTTCGATTTCCAATTCAGCTTAAGGTGACGATTACTAGTGCATTTACCTTAGTACACCAATCACATTTTTCTTCACATTCTGCAAATGCAGACAAATATTTTAATATTAAGATATATCTTTAGACTTGTATTGAACTGTTTCGAAGTTAAACAAGCTTTTAAAACTCAAACGAATTAAATGTAAAATATCAGCAATTAGCTTTTGCACACTTGTTCAATAAAAATATTTGCATAAAAGATTCAAGTTTCTTCCATTCATAACGACTAAATCTCTTATCTCTAGCTTTAAAAAATTGAGGAGAAAATATTTTTGGTATGAAATATAAAGTTAATTTGGTAATTTTAAAAATAGTGAAATTTTCAGATATTCCAACTGGACAAAAAAATGGATTCATTCAGTTAAAGAATTCCGGAATGAAACTAGCATTTGTGAATTCAATTTCTGGGATTGCTGAATATCCATGCTTTGGAACGAATGACATTGAATAACAGTACGTTTGAAATAATAGTAAGAGTATCAAATCATTTTGTGCAAGTGTATATAGTGTTTTGTTCAACTTTGAGGCCTTCTACCAAGAAGTAAAAAGTTCTTAGAGACACCTACAAATTTTATAAAACTGAAGATTGCAACCTCCATATCTCAAACATCAATAAGAAAATTCTAAAATTTGTTCAAAGTTTCTAACTTGAAATCTCAAGCATGAATTTTATAGATTTTGTGGTATATAGTTGTAAAGAAAGCTTAGTGCCTCCAACTATCCGACAATGGAATTTTGGAACTTCAAGGGGTGAAAAACTGCTTTCTCGGCAGCTGGGGGGATGGAACTTTTTTTTCGCCGATTTTTCATCTTAATGTACAAAATTAATAAAGTTTTAATCCTGCGCTTAGTCTGCTCCAAGCCTGAGCTCGAATATTTTTTGATTCTTATTGCCCTTGAACCTTCGAAACTAGTTTTATTAAGCTCGGGGGATGAAAAATAAAGTCAACACATGAGGATTTATGTACCTCAACTTCTTCGGACTTCCCAAGAAACATATACGAAAATTAGAAAAATTGTACATAAGGGAACTTTCTGCGATTAGAAACAACAAACTAACCTCAACGACAAGAAAAATTGTAAAAAATTCCCCATTACGTTGAGCCCATTTCAAATGATCTTGAAGTACGCGTATGGACGCTCTAAGAAACAAATAAAAAGATACAAGAATCGTAGATAAGGAAAAATCCCCTGCGCTTAAAGAAAAAATACTCTTAACGACAAAAAAAATGGGCAAGAAAGCCCGAATAGCTTGTGCCAATTTCGCATGGTCTTGAAATACGTCTTTGAACTTTCCCAGAAAAACATCCCAGAACTGGGGAAATTGTATATGAGAAAACTTCCCTGCACTCACAAAACAACCACCCTTAGCGACAAAGAAAATTGTCAAAAATACTTCAATCAGGTTGTGCCAGTTTCAAATGGTTCTAAAATACGTCTTCGGACTTTCCAATGAACATATCCAGGGTGGCGATTCGGCGGACGATTTCAAATTCCCGGTAATTTCCCAGTTTTTCACGGTAAATTTTTCAATTTTCCCGTTCAACTAGAAGTAACATATTTATATTTGTCGCAAAACGCGTCAATTTTTATTCAAATCTAAACATCTTTTCACACAACCGATCAAACATTGCAAAATAAATTGATTATAAAATGAATACTTCAATTTTCAACAAAAAAAATATCATTTTCTTACAAAAATTGTATCAGTTAGACTCACAATTGGAATATCAATTCATGATAACAAAAAAAAAAAAAAAAGAAAATAGTTCATTCTCCAGTCAAGAAGATAAATTTTCAAATGAAAAGATAAATATTGAACTGGAGCACTTCAATTTTCAACTATGAAAATGAATATTCGAACAAGAAGCATAATTTTCAAATAAAAGAACCATTTTCAAAGAAAAGATACAATGTTTCAACAAAATGGTCAAATTGCGGACTCAAAAAATAATTATTCACAACCAAAACTGGAACAGTAACATTTTTAGTTTAAAAAACCAATTTTCAAACCAAGCTTAAGAGTTTTATACTAAAACAAAGAATCTTCAACTGAAGTAGTTGGGTTTTCAAACAGATGAATAAACTTTTACTGAAAAGATAAATCGTCAACGGAAATGTTATTACTCAAATTTTAAATTTAAAAAACATGTTTAACTAAACAAATAGATTTTTAACTGAAACTATGGAATTTTCAATTGGAATAAATGAAATATTCAGTTAAAAAAAATGACTTATAACACAAAAAACTAACTTTTTGAACAAATGATTACATTTTCACAAAAAATTATGAAGAACCAAATGAAATTGTAAATGTTTAACTGAGGTAGTTGAATTTTAAACCAGAAAGATGAATTTTTATCTGAAATGAAGAACATTTAACTAGAATAGTTCGTTTTTTGACAAAAAATTAATTTTCAACCAAAAAATACAATTTTTCAACAGAATGGTTGAAAATTTATCCATAAAGTAGAAATTTCCAAACAAAAATGGAATAGTGACAATTTTGGCTTGAAAAATTGATTCTAAACCAAACATAAGAGTTTTTAACTAGATGAATGTTTGACTAAAATGAAAAATGGTTGACTGTATAACTTGAATTGTAAACCGTAAAGAAGAATTTTCGAAAAAGAATATTAACCTCCAAAGAAAAAGATAATTTTCTACAAAAAATCTATTTTTGAACAAAATATTTGTAGTTTCAACGAAATGATTGAATGTTCAATTCAAAAAGACAAATTTTAAGCGAAATGTCGAATTTCAAACTAGAAAAGATCAATTTTCCATAAAAATGAAAGTTAAATCTTCGGTTGAAACAATTGAATTTCAACCAAAACTGATCAATTTTCAGGTATAATGATGAATCTTCAAATGAATAGATAATGTTAAATCAAAAAGATGAATTTTTAACCATAAAGATTAATTTCCCACAAAAAAGGCGAATTTCCCACGAAGTTAATAAGTTCGCAAAGACATGGTTTAATTTTCAAAATCAAAAATCAATGTTCAACTGAATACTTGAATTGTCGCCAAAAAAAGATGAATTGATTTTTAAAAAAGTGGTTACAATTCTGAACAGAGGTGAATTTTGAATCGAAATACTGCAACATTAACAAGAAAACTTGATAATCAACAAACAAGTTTCAATTTCAAACAAATAGTTTATTTGAACTGAAAAAGGATGAATTGGCAATGAACAATTTAAACAAGATTACGATCATATTTCAGAGATATTTCTTCTTCGGAATACTACTTCTACTCCAAAGACTGCTTGAAGTACTTCCTTTATTTAAAATCCAGTAGAGGGGACTTTGAAATTGTGACGAATTTTTTAAATCAAAAACTATAATTATTTTTGAAATTCCGTATCTCCAATTCAATGATCAAATTTGAGTCAGCTAAAAAAATTTCACAGAGGAACAAATTTGCAAAACGTTCGTCTATTATAATGGAAAAAAGTTCTTCCTCTCATGACATACATATTTTTAAATATTTTGAGAATCAGATTGAAGGAACGCACATTCTTCAAATCAAATTATAAGATCTCTTTTTGATTCATAAAAAGAAAGCTGTCATTTTTCGTATTTTTTTGGAGAATTTTTAATAGTCTAGGTTGAGTCAAGTGAATTCCCGGTTTTTAATTAAACTCTCGGTCATTTCCCGATTTCCCGGTCAAGTCGCCACCCTTATATCCGAAAATAAGAAAAATTGTACATAAGGGAACTATTCTGCGCTTAGAAACAACTAACCTCAACGACGAGAATAATTGTCAGAAATGCCCCTATTAGGTTGAGCCCATTTCAAATGATCTTGAAGTACATCTATGGACGCTCCAGAAACAAATAA
This sequence comes from Neuroterus valhalla, assembly GCA_011762715.2. Classification (NCBI taxonomy): domain Eukaryota; kingdom Metazoa; phylum Arthropoda; class Insecta; order Hymenoptera; family Cynipidae; genus Neuroterus; species Neuroterus valhalla. The sequence continues at coordinate 5,043 of WSXT02232505.1, read as the reverse complement.
AAAATTAGAAGAATTGTAGTGAAAGCAAATGTCCTAAAGTACGTCTTTGGACTTTCCAAGAAAAATATCTGAAAATTGGAAGAATTTTAGATGAGGGAACTTTCCTGCGCTCACAAAACACCAACCCTTAGCGACAAAAAAATTTTTTTTAATTCCCCTATTAGGTTGTGCTCAATTCAAATGATCATGATGTACGTCTATGGATGCTGCAAAAACAAATAAAAAATTAGGAGAATTGTAGATAAAGAAAATTCCCTGCGCTCAAAGGAAAAACACTATTACCGCCAGGAAAATGGTCACAAATGCCCCTATTAGGTTGTGCCAGTTTCAAGTAATCCTAAATTACGTCTTCGGACTTTCCAGGAAACATATCCGAAACTTAGAAAAATTGAAGAAACTTCTCTTTGCTAAAAAATAACCACCATTACCGACAAAAAATGTTCAAAAATGCCCTTATAGCATGTGACAATTTTCAATGGTCTTGAAATACGTCTTTTAGCTGGATGGAGAAAAAATTGCTATTTTTTTGATATTCTCCTTCTGATCATTTTTTTTTCATTGAGAGTGGTTCTGTTTTGAGCGCAGAGATGAAACTTGGAACACACTTTAGAATTTCTTTTTTTCTCGATTATTTAGATTTAGGGGTTGAAACCCACGGCTCCCCCGGCAGCTCGGGGGATAAAACTTTTTGTGCTATTATTCAGCATTAGAATAAAAAAATCATGCTTAAGATTTTCGGTAAGGACATTTTTGTTCTTTCGTTTCAAATATACGTTGCAACCTTATTTTTGCTGAATTTTTAGGTTTTATATATAAAATTAGGTATTTTCAAACAGGTTCGATTAACAACAAAAAAGCCAAAAAATTAGGAAAAACCAAACTTTTTAGTGACAGTTATATTTTTTCATGGTTTTTACTTCGCAAAAAATGGTTCTAGCGACTGGTTAGAAGATCAAAAAGCTGGTTAGGAGATGGGAAGCGACATAATTAGTGTGCAATGGAAAACAGAGCATAAAGCTAATTCTGGGCCTTACATTGCTGTAGGGTGAACCACCACTCGAATGTTCATCCTGGTCCAGAGGAGTGTGAAGAGGTGATGCAAAGTGGACGTTACTCAGGTCGGGCAAAGATCCTGTATTGTTGCCTATAGGAATCTGCTGTCCTGGTGGTTGTGCGCTAGGATATATGCTGAAATTTTTTTTTAAATTAGTTATTTGTTCAATTTATTTAATGTTCGGTTCTCAATAAAACATGAGACTCAGGATAAGAAATTCTCGTTTATTTCCTGATTTTCAAACAATTTTCGAAGCTAATAAAAAATTTGAATTTTAAGTCTTGAAAACTAAACAATTTATAACTCGAAATTTTAAGAAATAAATTTCGAAATTCAAGATTCAAATGCAAAAAAATCCTAAATTATACAAATTAAACTGAACAATCTCCGAATAAAAAGGGTTCGACATTGCATACTATACATCTAAAACAGGAGCCAGAAATATTCCAAATCATGCATTCAAGGTAGATGTCCCAGTAATCGCGACCAGAAGAGATTTCATTAACTTCAAATATTCAGAAAATTGTATGGGAAGAATTATTTAAAAAATGATTTGTACTGATTGAAGCATTAAAAACGTAGAATATTTTTGAAATTGTTTTTGTATTATATTGAATATTATTTTTTATTTATAAATAATTAAAAGTCAAAAAGCACCGACGTCCCAGTTATCGTGATTTTCAGATCTACCATGTACTAGTAATTGAGTGTCATCCCCGTCATCCCAGTCTTTGTGAAAAAGGTTAAGTTTTCGTGTAATCAGTTCTTAGCAATTTGGATGTGTATTTGAAGTGTAATTTTGTATTCTTACTATACTTTGAAGAAATGAACAATGTATTATTAGTTTTATATTGATTAAGACCTAGATGAAATCGGTCGAAACATAACCTCAAAATCAAATCTCCTGATAGTACAACATAATTCCACGGGATACAAAAATCTATACGCTGGTAATTTGTATGAATAACTTTTTGCAAAAGAAATTATAAGCGCAATGAAATTTGATAAATTGCAGTGACTAAAAAAATAATGTGTATTTGGAGGTAAAGTTATGTTTATGTTCTCAAAATATTGAAACTATCGATAATTATATATCTATTTCACATTTTTCTTTATTTTATGCAGCAAATATTAGTTTTTACCTAATGCAAAACAACTCAACAAAAAATCTCATTTTGGTCCTAGCCAAGTAATTTCTTGACATAATAAAAGCCTAAGCAAAGACGCGCCTTTCCTAACCTAAATGTTGCTATTTTACACGTCCCGTGATTCATCGTAACCGGCAACATAAATCAATTTTTTACCCATTTGCACTACTTTTATAGAGAAACTGATTTGGTTTCCACAAAAAGCTCTGTCCAAACCTATTCGACAATATACTAGGATTGTATTTTAATGCGGAAAATACTAATGTGTGACGATGCAGAAAAATTGAGACTCGGCGGATTCTGGACTGATTTTTTAAAAATTTGCACAACCCCAGGCAGACTCAGAAAAAGCAATGGAAATTGCTAAAATATTAAAAAATTCAATTTGAAATTGTCTCATTGATATCAATAATTTACAAATTCGAACAATTTTCAACGAATTCACTTGAAGCATTCAGTTGGGGATTGTACTCCAAACAATCTTGGTATTAAACCGGAGAAACAGAAAAATTTTTTATTTGAACATTCTCAATAAAGTTTTATTCAAAATTGAACAATCTTCCAATCAGGAAATCAAAATTTGAATTAGAATCTTTTAGTTGGAAAACTTGAATTGAAAGTTATCTAATTTATTTGATTTAGTTATTTAACTATTATAATTTCATTCATTTCTGAATTTTAACATTTTTAACAATATCATTTTTACATCAGACATTTTCTAATGCTTCAAAGAAACTTTATACAATCGAAAGTGGTTTCAAATTGAATTTTTTTAATCGTATTAACTAATTTGAATATTAGAAAGCCTGATTTTTTCAAAGTTGTAAATTAATTAATTAAAAGCCTAAAAATTATATCTCACACTATTATGTTCCAATAAAAATTATTGCCCTTTTGATTTTGAAAAGCTCTTGATTAAAAGGAAGGAAATTAGAGATCAAATGTATAAAAGCCTTCGGAACGTCCGAATGTTATTGAATAAATTGAAATACAAATTAATCCTTCTATTTATTTTCCTCTTTGCTGATTTCGATCAACGCAAATAATTTTTTTACATATTATAATATTTCTTCTACCTGAGCGCTGAACTGAATACAGGAGGCATTTGCATAATAAGAAAAAAACAATACATTGTGCACAATGCTACTAAATTTGGAGAAAATTTTGATTAAATATTATATTTGGGATGGAAGAATAAATTTTTCGTTTTATTTTTAAAAGGAGAAATTGATCATTATTTCAAGTCATATTTTTTCAAGTTGAAGTAACTTATTACTTCACGGAAGAAAGGTTTGAAAACAAAACAACATAATCTGAAGAATAGAGATAGAATGGCAGATTAACAAGGCAGATAAAAACCGGAAAAGCAGAAAACATAATGGTCAAGTGCTCTCTCTACTTTAATATGTGTGAGTCACACGAAAATTACGTAACAGTGCAATATGAATATACGAAGTCATTGATGTTTAATTTTTCGAATCAATTTACCCTTCCTTCTCTTTTTTCTTTTTTACGACTTTTTTTATTTTTTTTATTTTCAAAGCGCAATAGAAAAACATTTGAAATGTCTCCCAATATTTCGACGCTCACTCAGCACCCTTTTCAAGGTAGGGAAAGAAGTTCAAAAAAGACAAAAGAAAAAAAAAGATGGAAAGAGTTTTGAAGGTTGCCTTCCCATTTTCCTTTCCTCTTTTTCATTTTCATGTTATTTTTTGAAATTTGAAAGGACATTTGGGAGTGCTTGTCAAAATTTGTTCTTTGGATTCTTGTTTTTTATTTTTAATTTCCAAGAATTTCAGATATTAGCTGAGTTGTTGGATGTTAAATAGAAATTTGAATTTAGTTTCTCTGTATCCTTAAATTTCTTTATTTAAAATTTCAACTATAGAATATGGTTATTTTAATTTTAAAAAAATGTTTGGTTGGTCTAAGTAAATTTCTTAATTGCTAAAAGAAAAGAATTTTGGTTGAAAAATTAATCTTCTTGTTGAAAAATTGCTTCTTCTCATGAAAAACATGGTGTAGAAGTTATTTTTTCGGTGGAGACTATGACTATTTGTTTATTTTAATGTCTTATTTTTACATTTTTTTGAAAATATATAATTTTTCTTGAAACTTTATCCCTTTCGTTGAAAATTAAGATTTAAATCTAAGATGCATCTTTTCTAGTTGTGAATTCATATATTTTGTTGAAATATTATATCTTTTTTGAAAAAAAATCATTTTCCTTGTATAAAACTCATCTTTTGAATTGAAAGCTCAACTACTTGGTTGAATAATAAAGTCTTTCTTTTACGACATTTCTTCAAGAATCATAATTTTAGTTGAAACTTCGTCCCTTTGATTGAAAATTTGCATTTAAAAGTCACATTTTTCAGTTTACCATTCATCTATTATGTTAAAATTTATGTGTCCGCTTAAGAAAACGTCTTCAACTGGTGAAAATTTAAATTTCTTGGTTGAAAAGATATCTTGAGGTCGAAAATCCAACTATCAAGTTCAATGTTGAACATATTATGCAGTTTTAAATAAATAATTTCCAATAGAAGAAAATTATTTAGATTAGACTGATTAGGAATAATAAAATGCGATGTTTGTGGCTTATAACCAGTATATTTCAATTTGATGTTAAAATGACGACGCGTTTCGATGCAGTACTACATCCTTATCCAGTTATGTTTCATATTAGTCGATGAAATGAAGATTGAATGAAAAAAACCATAAGTACAAAAGATAAGGTTTTTATACATTTATTAAAAAATTGATGTTAGTAATCTAACCTTCAAATAGATAAAATACTTTTAAACTGAAACAACTAGTTAAATGCCATATTATTGCAAT
>WSXT02232494.1:0-16162 GCA_011762715.2 Neuroterus valhalla | reverse complement strand
GGTTGGTTCCCAACTCAGTGTAAAATAACCTAAAATAATTCGTTTACAATGATAAAACGTAAACGAATTAAGCTAACTCCGAAAGGGATATGGCTTAATGGTTTAATAATAATAATAATAATAATAATGCAAAATTGCGTGATAATATCGTTTACAATATGGCTGAATTATGTCCACTGATTTATGTGGTAATATTACACTCTTATGGTAAAATGCCTACAAATATTGTAATATGGCACTGCAATCACTGCAATTTCACATTGAACTTGTCGAATTACCACATTAATCACGGTGGAACATTTGCAAATCGACTTGTAATTTTCAACTTCTTTTTTTACAGTGCAATTAGGCAGTATATGTTCAAATTATTGGGTGCATTTTTGATTCTTAGTATTTAATATATGAATTGGAGTATTATCAAACAAAGCGCATTTTGTAAAAGAATTCGTTGAAAATTAGGATTTAAACATTCATTTTTTGACTGCAATAAGTAATAATAAGGCAATAAGCAATAATAATACTACAAAAATTCTTTTAGAAGATTGCATAACAGTCAGGCCCACTTTTATTCCATAGTTTAATGTTTCTGTATAATTATTTAAGTTTCTGAAACCCAAGCTTTCTTTACAACACCTTCCAGTTCTTGCAAAAAAAAAAATTGTAAATTATGAAGAAAAAAATGTTAAGACATGCACTAATCTGAAACAATTTTAGTTCAGATTCCCTCAGTGACAGGAAAAATAATTAATCACAAAACTGTCCACACGCACTGTTAATCTATAAAAATAAAACATGATCTTGTCCAATATTATCAGTAATAACAAAAATAATTATGGCACTTACTACACGCACACGTAATCATGAACACGGTTGAAATTTACACATCTACATTCACACTCGCGATCGAACGTCGTTACAAACAAATGAGTCCCTACTCTTTTACCTCGATCCTTCACCTGACCACCTCCAGTGTCACGTTTCAACACGTTTGCAAATGCATGTGCAGTCACTAGTCAGGCTATTTCGAACATAGCTAACCAAAGGCAGTACCGATTGTCGCTTGGACAGTTTGATGTCTCTCGGACGAATACTCGGAAGTTAGAAAACCGTTAAAACAATTGACCAGCGCCGAATGTTGTCTTCCGCAAATGACACCCTCATAACCTAACCAACAACTGAACAATAACAAAATTGATTTTGGAAACCCAAATTCGTTTCATTAATCATTTGAACGATGAGAGAAATAGAATCGACGATGAAAAACGGCTACCACACGGAACTAGAAAATCTGGCGGGGAAGGATAGTGAAAATAATATCCACAACAATAAGTGTCACTCACAGGACGAACCGAAATTACATGATTTTTCGAAAACAAAGTATTCTTTTATTTCAAGGTAAATATATCGCATAATATAAGATATTCCATGGAATCCTGAATCATTAGTTTCCGTAATTATTCTAAAGAAACGTTTAGTAATCTCTTGATAAGTGACAGAAATAACACGATTCAAACTATTCGGTAACGGCCATGGACACTACTTCGGAAGTGATCGACCATCTTCGTATACAATAATCAATCGCAGTTCTGCCAACCTAAAAATAGGAAAAAAAAGTTTAATTTTCACGCTTTTTTGTGTCAATATTCAAGAAGACTCTTTTGATCAAATAACAAGTTTTCGATAAAATTCTTTGTATTTGAAGCCATTGTTAGTTGTATTGATATTCACAATTATCCTTTATAGTCGATTTTCGATAAATTATGGTTTGGAAAGTGTGTTAAGTGTGAATGAAACATTTTCTAAATGTGACTTATTCATTGTGAATGATGTAAGTGACTGGAATAATTGCTTTATTTAATTAGCGTATCAGGAGCATATGCTTATTACCGCTTTACATTCAATGAGACTTATGCTTATTATTTCTTTGAATAGGTAATGTCTTTGAGGTTAAAATTATATTTTTTGAAGTATCGATTGTATTATTGTTGTCGTGATAGTTTATTTAATTCTACCCCCTTAACGCTATGCAGGGGCTGACGTTCATGAAACATGATAATTCCTAGTATCAACCAAATATTATTATTTTTGTACTACATAGTTGTTTTATTTGGAGCATCACGTCATATAAGCTGAGGGCAAATAATTCATAATTTTTCAAAAATACGACCTTTTTTCAATTTAAAGTTTTATTCGATTTGTAGACGTTAGTGCTTTGTAATAAATAAACTCGTTACAATAGTTCAGGAATTTGAACAGATATATTATTAGAAAATGCGAGTTTTATTATCAGAAATAATTAAGAAAACTTAAAACTTTAGATACATTCATATTGTTGGAGATGATAATTTCTCATGACTATTCAAATTTCAAATTTATGAATTACGTAATAGTTCGGAACATTTCTTTATTCATTAAATATCGATTTCTCCAGAATTTTAATTATAAAAAATTTAAGGTAGCGTCTATAAGTCCTGACATAAGCCATGTCCCCTTCTCCTTTCCAACGCCCTTTTTCCGGGTCCGTACGTTTAGACCCAACCTTGGCATTTAGCCCGACCTTGTATTCAGAGCTAAAAATACGGACAGTTCGGACATTTTGCCTCAGCCTAAATTTAAATATTAAGTATTTACCGATCTCCATCAAACTTTGATTAGAACTTATTTACCTTAAAAAAGTGTTTAGGAAGATTTTTGTGCTAGGCACACATCTTTGATGTTTCATTTACTAAATCTTTTACTCGACATCTCTTAGCATAAAAAAGTCTTTAAAATGTACTGGAGCTGTTCAAAATGCTTCTCCCTCTATTGAGAAATTTTGTCTTCCGTTTTCCTTAGATAGCCGCCTGAAATGAAACACAAGACTTATAAACATAATATTTTAACAGACATCAAAGACCTAATTCTCTCAAAATAGAGGAAATCAGTTGATTTTTCACGAATATAGGAGAATTACTTTTTTTCAAATTAAATTAATCTATAGGTGCCGTATCAAATTCGATATGAGCCGCTTAAGATTTTAGGTCCATGTATATTGAAATTTCAATGAATTGATTGAATTTTCAAACAGGAGAATTAATTTTCGACTAAAAGTGATAGATTTTCAACAAAAGTTGTGTTTTTAAGCTGAAAAGTCGTTTAGGAAAACGAAAATATTAATTTTTAACGAGGAATGATGATTTTTGAACCCAAGAAATTAATTTCCGATATACAGGAAATTAATTTGGACTAGATAATTGTAGTTACAACCAAATAGTTTAACATTTAAGCAAAAGAAATAGATTTTTAACGTGCACAGCAGAATTTCAAACCAAAGTGTCGAATTTTAAACGATAAAGATTTACCTTTTTTGGAAACAGATTATTTTTCAACCAAATTATTAGATTTCCAAGGAAAAGGACGAATCTTTTAGCACTGTTGAATTTTCATTCTGAAAATATGAATTTTCAATCTAAGAAGACAAAGTTTCAACAAAAAGAAACCATTTCAGAGCAGTCAGTTGCCTTTACAACCAAATAGTTTAATATTGAAGCAGAAGAAACTATTTTTTGACATGCAAAGAGAAATTATCAACAAAATGTAGAATTTTCAGACAAGAGAGATCAAACTTGAACATAAGCAGTTGAATTTTCAACCAAATTATTGAATTTACAATCCCAAAAGACATAGTTTTAACGTAAAACAAAGTTACTTCAGACCAGACAGTTGCATTCTCAACGAAATTCAAGCTAAAGAATCGAATTTTCAACTTGCAAAGAGGAATTTCCCACCAAATCATTTAAATTCGAAACCAAAAATATTTGACTTCAACCAAAACAGTTCAAAGTGGAATTTTCATTCTGAAAGGATGAATTATTGGACAAACGTTGAATTTTCGAACAAATAGTTCAACATTCAATAAAAAGAAACAAACTTCTAAAATGCAAAGAGGAATTTGCGACCAAATGTTAGAATTTAAAAAAAAGGAGATCAAACTCCAACGAAAACGTACAAAGAGAAATTTTCAAACAATTTGTTGAATTTTCAACCAAATTATTTAATTTTTAACCATGAAAGACGAAAATTTCTGAAGAAAGTTTGATTTTCATTCTTGAAAGAATAAATTTTCAGTACAAACAGATGAATTAATAGGAAAGCAATTAAATTTCAAGGGAAATAATTATATTTCCAAAAGAATATTAGAATTTACAAACCAATGGGCTATATTCTTTAACAAAAATTTTAATTTGTAACTGAACAGTTGAATTTCTAATCTACAAAGAATAATTCCTGACACAAAAAGACCTATTCAACAAAAAAGTTGAATGTTTGACAAAGTGATTCATCTTTGGACAGAATGATTGAATTTTCAATTTAATTGATGAATCTTTAACAATAAAATACATTTCTAACCATTTTCGATCAAGAAAGATCCATTCTCAACGGAAAATATTATGGCTGATATTCCAACTTAGAAACTATATTAATTTTAGAACAACTAAATGTAAATTTTAACCCAAAAGATGAATTCTCATCCAAAATGTTATAGTTGATATTTTGACAAAAAAAAAATTTGCAATTTTGAATAAATCATAATTGAATCCAATCAAAAAAGACGAATTATTAGCAAAATAGTTAAATGCGGTAGAATCTCCGACTCAAAAATTCTAATTCCTAATCAAAAAGGATGTCTTGTTAGAAAAAGAACTATATTTCAAACCAAACAATTCAATTCCCATCAGTACAAGATGGATCTTTAATCAAACTCTGGAATTTTTAAATTAAGAATTTGCACAAGATTGTTTTCAACAATGTAGTTCCAAAAAAGATCAAGTTTTTGTCGGAAGAGATTCATTTTGAATCAACAAGAAAAAACTACCAATTTTCAACCAAACATGGAATAAATGAATTCAAAACTAAAAAAATGTATTTCCCACAACAAAAAAAAAAAAGAATTTCCAAAAAACTATTTCGATTTGGAACCAAAGAGATAGATCTTCAACTGATAAAAATAAATATTCTACTAATAAATTCAATCTTCAACCAAGTATTTCAATTTTCCCAATAAGTAAAATTAACTCCTGAACCACAAAGGCGATTTTCCAAGAAACTACATTAATTTTTAACCAAATAGTTGAGTTTACAATTGCCTGCCAGTGTAACGTAGTTTTTGAACGTCCACAAATGATAAAGGTATAAACAAATTTTGTACTGCCACAAATTTAGAGCTTAAATATATTATCAATATTTGATGATTCAAAATATCAAACTTTCCTCGAGAAGTTTGAATTTTAGCGCGAAAACGTAGAAAGTTAGGAGGCTGGCAGAACTGCGAAGAAACAAGTGGTCACGAGAGTGCTGGTGTCAAATATAACCATGCGAACATGGCCGCGCCGTATTACGAAACAGCAGACGATTTTCCGGGAAGTTCCACGGGTAATCTTTTTGTGCGTGCGAGGGGAACCGAGGCTTTTAAAACCTCGTTCCTTTCCTTTTAGTAGTGGGCTCACGATGGTCTACAACATCAAATGGATTATCCCGAAGCTTCGTAACCCATCAAGGCTGTGGAATATCGCGAGCAGCATAACCTTTGCTGCAGTAGGAATTTTTTCTAAAATCATCATAGGTAAGCACTGTTCAGCCAATTCTTGTTTTCAATTCAAATCATGTGTCAAGTATTCGATTTCACTTTTTACAATTTGAATTCCCTATCTGTCAAGAATGGTTCAACAAAACCACCATTTACAACAAACACGTCCTCCAGAGGGCCTTGGATTGTCGACCCCGAAATGTGCCTCTTATTACAGTTTCAAATCATCACAGTTGCTTCGATGACCCTGGTATTTGGGGTGAGTTTACTATATTAACCTTTTTCTATTTTCTATTATTTTCTGAGAAAAGTCGCTACTGTCTGTTGTAGTTTTTGTCGTCCTTTCTTGTCTGATCGTTCAATGTTTCGTTCTTAATAATTAATGGAGTCGCCTTCAGTCTTTTTTTAAAACGAGGATTCTGTTGATTCATGGATTTTTTTGTATTTTGTTATTCGTTTTTTGTTGTCATAATTATCATGATTCCTTTGAGCTTACAGATTTTAAACAATAAAGTAAATAATTCTTGTTCATTTTATTCAATATTTATTTTGAAATATGTAAAAAAATAATTAAATATTTAAATATCAAAATTGGAAGCCTAAGTTGATTTCAATATAATGGAAAATGGTTTATTCCTTTAAAGAAGCAAATTTTCACTTTATTAAGAATTAATCGAAAATTTTATTGAAATTCTTTTCTATCTTCACCTCCAGTGAATTTACACATTATTCTGCAACTAGCCTGACAGCCTATATATTATAATATTATTATAGTTGATTATTGAGAACTTAAGTTTCAAAATTAGTTACACATTTTTTTCGGTGAATGATATAGTTCTACTGCACCTAATGAGAAAGATGTAATTCGCTATGTCTGTAAATAAAATCGTAGCTTAAGCCCTCCATAGTAAGTATGATATACAAATTTCTATTCACTTTCTGAGGATGGCATGATCTACGGTTTTACTGAAAGCCATGGCAAATCACATCTTTTTCATGAGGAGCAGTTGAGATTAGAAAATGTCAGAACTTGAAATGTACAAAATTTCAGCAATTCTTTATAAAGATGAAAGAAGATTAATTGTTGTTTGGAAAATCGACAAAGAATTTCTATATGAAAGGGGGTTAAATTGCAAATTTGTTACAAAGTATTATGAAATTATACAAGTTATTCCTTGGTAACAAAACCCGAAAAAAAGAGATGTTTCTTTCGTTGTTTAGAACTAGTTTCCCTATGTTTCTTTCCAAATACAAGTGGAATATTAATTCAATAATTTTAAGGCCTAACAGCCTAAATGTTATAATATTATTATAATTAATAATTGAAAATCTTAATTTAATATCAGTTTAAACATTTTCTCTGTGGATAAAATAGTTTAATTGTATGTAATTCCGTTTATATCTTATCTTTGAAGTCTAGCTCATGAAAAAAAACATTTTTTTGCTGTATCTGCATCTCATAAATCAGCTTCAATTTTGCCAGGATGTAAGACTAGTAACCTCAAGTTTCGCTGCCACAACATTCTATCCTGACGTGACTAATGATATTAAATTAAAATGATTCTGCGTTAAAAAATACCCTGTAATTGATACTTAAAAACCAGCTCAAGCTTATAAAAATTTGCAGATTATCACATAGTCTAAGCGCTAAACTCCATTAGGTTTCGAATTTCGAACGCGTCTAAGTGTATTTGAACAAAAATAATGCGTATGAAAGGCTTTTTTACAGTATCGAATAAAAAACTTTAAAAATAATCTAGTATCAAAAATGTTTATACGAGACGAGAAAGAATATTGTTGAATTGAATTCAGGGTTCTACTTTCAAATTCAAGTAAATAGTTCTTGGCTCTGGTTCTTTGATTCACTCAGATTGGCCTTATCAATCTTAATGTCAATGTGGATTGCTTGAAAGATAAAGCGTCTTTAGCGAATTGCTAATTCACAGTGTATATGTTGGTCGCATATACTTTACTTTGTCTTATAATATGAACTATTTTTGAGCTCAATGTTTTTTATTTAATAAATCTGTTAGAAGAGCGAAGAGAAGTTGCAAAGGATTTACAGAAAGAAATTTTTCAATGTATTTTAAAGAGCATGAAATTCGTATTTTTATCCAGTTTTATATATTTCATTCATTTAAGATTATGTTTCTTATCCTTAAGTAAATTGAATGGAAGTTGTTTCTTTCGAAGTGAAAAAAATATGAAAATTATACGTATGTTTGGTTTTGTTATAAAGAAATAATTTGTATAATTATAATATTTCGTGAAATTTGTTTAACTTATTAAAAACTCCTGAGATTATGTGGGTTTTAAGTTTTACACATTTTTTCCCTACGTGAAGTAAGAGGGAAGGTTTAGTTGCCTCACAGATATTAACATATTGTTTAAATTTGCACTTTACTTTTGTCACTGATACAAATTCCATCTGTAAGAACTCGATATTTTCAGAAAAGATCAGTTTCAAATGAGGGCATCCTAGCGCTTAGTTATGTACTTGAAAAGAAAAGAATACAAGGCATCTCCCTTAAAATACTGAATACTTGTTTTTTTTAGTTGGTTCGTCGATGTAACCGAACGTTTGTTGGTTTTCCTCGACTCGCGTTTTCCTTTTCTTCACAGACACATAAAATCTTTTCTTTCTCAGACAATCGTCGATAAGCGATCGAACGAAAGAATTTAAGAAAGAAAATGTCTGAACCCATTTAGCGACTCTAGACCTGAGGCACCTGCTGAATCGCCAAAAAATAAGATGGTCCCTAGCAGCACAAGACATTTGTTTCACGAACGTGTGGCACTCCTACTTCTTCATGCTTGGGAAATGCATACCAGTCATCAGAGGTGACGGTGTTTTTCAAGATGCTGTGGACTTCTGCATAGAAAAGCTCGCCTCTGGAGAGTGGGTCCACGTCTTCCCCGAGGGCAAAGTAAACATGCTTAAGGAAGACATTAGGTTCGCCTTTTTTTATTTGTTTCTTTCTAGTAATTTTAGTCGTTTTAGACCAAATAGAACTTCCTTTTTGAGGACCCTTTTATAAAACAGCTTGGCTGAACTGAAATAGCTTAGCTTACTTTTCTGGCTTAAGATATACTGAAGTGATGAATATCCCTTGTCCTAAAAGTCACTCTCCTGCTTTTCAAGAGTCTGTCATAGGCAAGAAGCACAACTCGATTTCAAACCAAGATCAAAATAGTTGCAATCAACAGGTTTAAATGGGGCATAGGAAGGTTAATACTTGAGTCGCCTGTGACTCCACTCGTTGTTCCTGTCTATCATCTCGGCATGGATGATATACTACCCAACGATCCACCCTATATGCTCAAGGCGGGCAAGAGAGTCACTATGTATTATGGAGAACCAATAGACTTTAGCAATATGTTGGCTGAGCTTAGAGCAGCCAAAGCCAGTGATACCGAAGCCAGAAAAGCCATCACCGATCGTATTCAAGATGAACTTGCTAGGTAAGTCTATCTCATATTTTTGTATTCAGGGTGTCAGGCGACCTTGCAAATATGAAATACTCTTGGAATTCAGTTGTAACTTTGAAAACCTGGAAATCTCCTTGAATTTTCCATGAGAACTTGAGGCCTACAATGTTTCGTAGTCCGACACACTTGGTGCAGTCCGAAATTAAAAAGTAGACAGAGGAAGATTCACTTTATTTTATAAGTAAAATTTCCAGCTTTCTAACCAAACATTTACCGAATAATAATAATGAACTTTAATGTATATTTAAAATAGAATTCACTGAACCATACTTCATCAATATTGCCAACTATTTTTGTTGAAACTGAATTCTTTTTGGTTGAAAAATCTTCTATTATATCATCAGTTGAGGATTTATCTTTTCTGGTTGAAAATGCAACTGCTCGGTTGAAAATCAATCCGTATTGTTTTTTTTTATTGATCTAAAATATTTATATTCTTTTGAAGTACTAAACATTGCATTTTGTATTGATAACTCATATTTATCTTTTTATAGTTATGCATAATTTTTGAGATCGGAAAATTATTTCCCAACAAAGATTGTAAATCTCTTCTTAGACTGATTGTATAATATATAAAAATCTTAAGGTATATTTTTGGTACGACTGTACTAATTATTTTATAGATTGTAACGAACCAACGTTGATATTCTAGATAATAGCAGTTGGATGCAATTAGAGTGACTTCGAATTTTTAGAAGTAATTTATTTTTCATTGGTATTTTACATAACTTCATGAAGAAAAAATTAAAAACAAGTTTGTTTATCTATGTTTCTACTCATTAAAAACTATATTTCAGTAAAGAAATGGAGTGACTTTTTTTTGTACGTTTAGCGAACGGTTATTTTAGTATTCGTTGTAAAGAGAAAAGACCTTCATTTTTATTCCCAAAAATTTCGAGACACCTTGCAAATTATTTCATCAAGTTCTTTTGACAAAGTTTGCGAAGAAGCTAGAACCAAAAACAAATATACAAAGGAAGCATCAAATTTTCAACTAATGACCTAAAATTGGCAGAAATTCAGTGTAGGCGTTAATTTAATCTGGTTTTAATTGAGAAAAGGTCGCAAGTTTGGCAATTCATCAAGGACTACCAAAATTCACGCATGTAAGGAATATATTCAGATTACGTCTAACTTCCGTGCAAGACTGCCAAACCTAGAAATAAATTTTGCATCTCAAGGAAATGCTAGAAAAACTTTATTTTAATATAACTTGACGAAAGTTTTAGCCGTATGGGAAATAATCACAAAAAACGTGTTTATTGTGCCTCTAACGAAAGACTTTTACAATTCAATCAGGCAACTGATGTTTATTCTAAATTTATGTAATGATACTGTGCATTTATTCGTTAAAAATAAACTTCATTGCTATTGCAGCTAGATTGTGCCAACCATCGGCAAAGTGCCATACATTGTGTTGTTTCTTTCTTTCAGGAAAAATATATTTTTTAATAAGAAGATTAAAACTGCTGATTATTACTTATCTTGAGAACAATACTGTAAAAAAAATTTCAAATCTTGATGCTACTAATAGGGATTATGGTAGGTTCAAAAGCTTTTAACGCTAGAAAAAACCTTTATCAAAATTTCAGACTTTTTACTTCAGAAATTTAAAAAATATTGATGAGTGAAATCTTCCTAAAATTAGAAAATTGCAGTTGAAAGAGATTAGGCAGTTTTTAAAAATCATTTTCGGTGGAAATTTGTATGCTATTCAAAAGCAGTTTTCGTGTCATTTCTTCGATTGAAAATAAATTACTCCATTAAATTCCTTTTTTATTGGTTGGAATTTACTTTTTTCAGCTGCAAATAATATTTTTTCATATATAGTTGCATATTTATTGTTCTTAATCTAAAATTTAATGTTTCAGCAAAAATGTAAACTTTTTGGTTAGAAATCCATATTTTTAGGTTGATTATTGAACTTTTTTCTAGAAAATTCTTCAAAATATCGTGACGTAGCTCTTTGACGGCCCCAGAACGTTCAAGCCAAGGAACTATCAACTTTTTCAAAAAAAGTGTGCATTTAACTAATTGTAAACACAGAAAACACATTTTTGCATAAATTGAAAAAATTCTAAATAAGGAAAAAAAATTTGAGTTGTGTTCAAATAATCTAACCGTTTCGTAAAAGTAATTTTGTTTGAACAAAAAGTTAACTGTTTCAATAAAAACTCATCTTGCACTGTAGGAAACTGGCACTTTTTTTCGAAAATTCAACTATTTCTAGTTAAAATTCGTAAAAAAAATTTGTTGTTCGTTGTTGCTATAATTTTTTTGTGTTCTAAAATTGAACAATTTTGTTGGAGATGTAATTACTTTTTTCAAACTCCAATCATTTCATGGAAAATATTATTCTTCTTTTTTAGATATTTTTTAGAATATAAAATTCAACTGTTTTGTTGGAAATCAATTTTTGATGGAAGGAAAGTCGTATTTTTTGTTTGGAAATCCAATTTCTTTTGTTGAAAATGTTCACATTCTAAAAATATATAATTATCATTAGGAAAGTCGTATTTTTTATTTATTTTTTGATCGAAGATAAAACTTTCATATTGAAAATCCATCTTTTACTGTAGGAAATTCGTATTTCATATTTTGAAATTCAACTATTTCGTAAAAAATGCAACTGTTTATAGTTAAATATTGATCTTCTTCGTATAGAAAGTAACTTTTTTGTTACAATTTTAATTATATCACACTTGTTGAAGTTGTAATGCTATTAATAAGAATTACGGTAGATTCTAACGTTTTTGATTGTGAAAAAATTGATGAGAAAATATTCTCAAATTAAAAAATTACAATTGGAAACGATGTTTGAATAATTTCATTTATCCTTATGTTAAAAATTTGCGACTATGGCCAAATTTATTGAAGAAAAAAAACACAAGTTAAGCAGAAAAATAATTCTTCAATACTCTACTAAGAATATTAACATATTACATGAGGTCAGCTGGCATGGATAATAACGTATTGTACTGATACTGCAGGCACGTAATCTGACAGAAACGAGTTTGTAGTATTCTATATTCATATTTTTCTGCAAAAATTCACAGAAATAGAATGTCCTCCAAAAAACATCCGTTCGTACAGTTTACCTCAACATGTACTGTTCAACTCTTGATGTTACTTAATTTGTATGTCTTTTTGTCAAGTTAGACGTATTTACTGATGAAGGGAGTATGAGATTATGCGAAAACAAATAATGGTTTGAATTTTTTGAACGATTATTTTTTACTGGAAAAACATTTACTGCTAAGTTTTATTTTGTTTTGAAATCACTATTCATAGTTTCCTTTTTTTATTTTCTTTCCAACAAAAGTCCTTCATAAGTTTGAAAAAATTACCATATTTTAGATATTCCATATTTTTTACGCCGATGTTTATATTCTTTAGAAAACTTTTACTAATTGATTTACTTTTACTGTAGATTTCCAAGTTATAATCCTAAAGAATTTCTGAATTGGAATTGAAAAAAAATTTCATTAGTTCTGGATACTCATTTTTAATTCTTAAATGTCTCAAACAAAAGGACGTGAGACTAAACTAAGTTTAACCACAAAACTTGTTTATTACACTCTATTTTGACTTTCTTTCTAATCATACTCTATAAATCTACTTAAAAAAACAAAAGCCTAGTAAAAAATAGAAATATAAAAATGAATAAAATGATTTCCAAACAATCGTTTTGTCATCTTTTCCCATAAAGACCAAGAGTCTAGACACAGCACCATCTAGGAATTTTATACTTCAGTAAGTAAAACATGATATATCGAAAAAATTCTAATCAATTTTGATCAGTCCTACTTATGACAATATTAACAATGCCATTTGCAGCAAGCTTCCGGCTATGAATAAGAACAAAAGTTATTTATGACTCAAACTTAAAGCAATGAACCATTATTTACGATGTCTTTGATAACACAAAGAAATATTACTCCTTTCTCAAAAAAAATTGATTATTCATGGTTATTCTTTTGTTATTTCTTTCTAAAATGGAATTTTTTTTTGCAGATTACAGACGGTAACGGAGGAACTTCACAGCCAGTATTAATATAAAAAAGACGGCTTTTGCCGCATGACACTAGCTAAAATATACACAATGCTTGCGGCGAATACTGGTGTGTAACAAAACCAAGAGAATAAGTCCCTTGAAGGAAGGATGCTTTAGTAAAAGTGATTTTAATGGTATTTTTATACTGAATGCGCCATTCCAGAATTCCTGCAAAAGTCTCTATAGTCCGTGCATAGAGCTTGAAGCAGCAATGATAAAATGGTACGCGATTCTAACGCGTATATCTTTCGTTGTTAAAATTTTCGCGTACCTTGCCAACTGCATATGTCTTTAAATATGTCGATGGCGCAATTGTACATACATAAATGTGAATTTAATGAATTTTTTTCAATCGAATTTTCCTATGCAAATCAAGTGGCCATGGCACAAGAGTCACAAATTGAATGAAAGAGAATATAAGAGTAGAGCGAACAAATACTGCAAATTATCGGCACGAATTATTATTGAATTAATAAGCAATATATATTTTATTCATTGTAAAATAAGAACGGATATTAAATTACATTTTCTAATATTGAAAATATTGAGTGACTGGAGGATACGTTTTCATTGTTATTGTGAAACAAGTGAGTATTTTAATTGGGCAGGTTTTTTTGTTTTGTTTTGAATTTCAACGACGGAAAGTTGTATGTAATTTAAAAACAGTTATTATGTCTGTGACATCATGGTATCAGTTTTATTGGTCAAGTTTAGTAACGTTGAACGCAATCAAAAGTTGCACAACTACTCGATGGAAGTGAAATAGTACATTCTTTTATTTCTATTGGATACTTTTCGTTTGCAATGTTATAACAAATGTTATTAATTATTCCATATGAAAAATGTTTTTGATTTAATTTGTATTTTTAATGATTTTAAAAATGTATTTTGTTAAATTTATGCATTAAAATAATTTCCCTACAGAATCTTAACACGATTTTTTAATCTTTAGTTTCAGATTCACTTTTTTAAATTTCAGTAGTTTTTTTATAATCTGATTTCACCACGTTGAATGCGGGCTCGAATATTACCAACATGCAACGTTGGGTTTTTACGAAAGTCGAGAATATTACAATCCGGCTTGGGCACTGTAAAAATGGGAACGAGATTCACAAGTGTTAGTAATTTTACGGATGAAATTTCCTTGTGAGCCTGGTCACGCTCCCATTATTGTGTTAAGGGATTCTTCACGAGCTTGTAAAATAACGAGGCTACACCCCCAGTTATCAAATAAATTTTGAAAAAATGTTCAAGCAACAAGCTATTTTTAAAAAACTGACAGAGCCTCCAAAAAATCTTGGAGACTTTCGCAGAAATTGTAATCCTAAATAAATTTTGACTTTATTTTCCCCTTTTTTCTTAGCAGGTTACGCAAAATTTAAACATTTATATTTCTTGTAAACTTTTTACTTGCTGAAAAAATACTTGACATTGAATATTCATGGAAAGTGTAGTGCCTGAATCCGAAAAGACAGGACCAAAAAGAAAGGTCAACTTTTTAATCAGCCATTTTTAGATAAACGGTTATGGTTTTAACCATTAAAAAAATCAATTTTCCTATCGACCTACGAGAGGTACGGAGAAAAAATATAATACAAAAATTGTACACCTAAAAAAGGTCTACATGTTTGCTCCCGATCACTTTTTGATAGAACACGTAGTTTTTGTTTTATCGATAAAAATAATATTAAAAGTATAAAAAACAAGTTCGAGCGCGCCTAGGGCGCGCGTCTGTCGAATCTCGCGCTTCGCGCTCGATGATAAGCTGACCTCGCGCTCGGTTATACATTTACCTCGCGCTACGCGCTCGGTCTTTTTACTCCCCTACATTTGCATACAGAGCTTTTGAAACTCAATTGCGAAATGTCGACTACTTTGATTGTATGATTGTGGATTCTCTTTAGTTAAAGCTTTTCCGGCTTTAACGAATACATTCTCATCTCGTGCCGCGTGCTGCGCACTCGATCAAAATTCGTATGAAACGGTAGAAAAGTTTTGTTGCCCAATTTTTTCATATGTTGTGTACTTTTTCTAGAAATATAATTGTTTCGTGTTTTATTTTATTTTATATGATTTAAGCAAAAACTATGCGTCCAATCAGAAAAATTTTAACAAATTTATACATCTTTTTCGGGAACTTATGTCCATTTATTTTTTCCTAACATTGACAAAAAAACGAAACTTTCTATTTTCCATCACTTTTCGTGCGACCAAAATTTGATTTTTCGATTTTTTGAGAAAATTCAAAAAGTTGTGAAGACTATCTTGTAGGGCTCCCAAAAATAAACATTGTTTCTTCGATACCTTTTTTTCATGTCTTCTTTTGTTTAGTTGAAAATTCAAATTTTTTTTTATTTTAGAATCTTGAAAATGCCACAACTCTGACAATTCTGTTATTATTAAAAAAAATCATGAGGAAAAATTGTTTCACTTTTTACCCACTACAAGAAACCGTACTTACAATTGATTGAACTTTGAAAATAAAGTTAAAAAATTTTTTCAAAATGCTCCCCCTCTTTCATTTTTTATCCAAAATAGCTGGTTAACGAACTCGATTTGTCTTTTTGGTCCCTGAAAATAGGTGCCTAAGCACGATCGAATATGATCATTCTTTCGAAAGTTATCGAGTTGACAGATTAGTTTTCATTATTTTTTGTGCGATCAAAATTGGATTTTTCAATTTTTTGAGAAAATTCGAAAAGTTGTATTCACGATCTTGTAGGCCTTCCAAGAAGAAACATTTTTTCTCTCTAACTTTCTTTTCAATCTTGTGTTATTTGGCTGAAAATTCACATTTTCTCTTATATTTTTGAATCTTGGAAATACCATAACTGACAATTTTTTTTTATCAAAAAAAATCATGTGGAAAAATGGTTTCACTTTTTACACACTACAAGAAACCGTACTTACAATTTTTTAATCTTTGAAAAAAAGTCCAAAAAAATTTTCAAAATGCTCCACCTCTTCGATTTTTCATTCAAAATAGCTGGCTAACGAACTTGACCTTCAGTTTCTGACACTGAAAGAGTGTACCAAAGGCCAATCAAATCGAT
>WSXT02232483.1:0-16162 GCA_011762715.2 Neuroterus valhalla | reverse complement strand
CTTTAAAATTTGATTATTTTTTTTATTCCCCTTCCCCCCAAATTTTATGTCCAAGAAAAACAAAAAAAAAACTTTTTTCCGGTTTGGGGTGTTTTCTTTGGGGGGGCCGCCCCCCCCCCCCCCCCCCCCTAGCATTACATTCCGCACTCGCTTCGCTCGTACGGATGAAAAAAGTGGAATGCATATCCCTTGCATTCGTGTTGAGAAATAGTGTGGGCAACTCGCGTGGTATAGTTGCAATATGCGCAACGTGGGCGCTAATGGTGTACTCATTTCTCTCGTGCGCCAACAGCGCCCACGTGCACAATATGCACCTAAACCACACGTGTTACACAATGTACTATTTTCTTATAGGAAAGAAATACTTCTGGATTTGAATAACTCCAAGCAACGCTTAACCATTCTGAAGATAACAGAGAATTTAAAAAAAGAAAGTTTGAATCAAAGGATTGAGTTATATATTATTTGTTTCAATATTGATAGTAATTGATCATTCTCTTTCAGCCAATTTTTCTCAACGAGTTGTTCCTTCTCGCTGAATCCGAAACAACTGGTAGTGGAAATGGAAGTGGAATTGGGAACGACTCCGAAAATTCTCTACGAACTCTTCGATTGCGAGATTCAAAAAAGATGATTATTCTGCAGGCACCATCTACAAGCGAGTGTACCTTGTGGACGAGAAGAATCACGGAAGCCAGAAAACAATTCGCAGAAAATGAAAGAACTCGATTGCAGCGTCAACGCTCAAGTAAGATTCTTTTTGAAAATTATCTGCACAATTGTGAAACTGCGTTAAATCATCAATGCTATAATTTTTCCGAATTCGATCGCTTTCAAACAAAAAAGGAATTCACGGTGCTGAAGCAAGTCAGAACAAAAGTTTCATGCTAATGGTATTTTGTTGATCATGGCTGTTTGCCTTTCTGGAAAAAGGCGATTTTTGTATCCTAGTTAATTTGAAATGCGAGAATTTATCCAGAAAGATGTAGTAAATATTGTGTATTGTATAATTTTATCCTGATTCATCTTTCTTCCATTTCATCTATGCTTCAATTTCTTGAATATAGCATCGGAAAAATCAGTCATTTTCGTGTCTAGAAATATAAAAATGTGAATCGTTGTGAAATATTGCAGGGCCAAAATGAAACTTTTGTTCCATTAAGTTATTGATAGGATACTATTGGTAGTGAGGGAATGGAATGAAAGTTTTAGTTAGGTCCCTGAAAATATTGTTTATTTTGTGTTGCATATGTAATTTGTTTATGTCTTGGCTAATAGAGCAGGCGCAATTTGGAGCTTGTGGACGAATTCTTGTGACAGTGCTGGAAGGTTCCAGCTTGAAAACTGTTTCTGGTAAGAACGAACCGAGATAAGGACGAATTCGATTTAAAATTAAAACCGAATGCTACTCTGTTCTTTTGTTGCCTGCTTCATTCGCATGCCTTTTCCTGCATGATTTTTTTCTGTATGCAATTAAAAATCCAGAGGTGGTCTGTAATTCGTGGGGTCAAAGAAGTGAAGGAGGAGAGAGTGATTCATCATTCGCTGTAACTCAGACTGTCTATATAAAATAAAAATTGACTTAAAGCACGCAGCATGTTACTAACAAGAGTTTCGCATGATTGTAGCTCGCAAGAGACGTGCAAAAGGCCACCTTCAACTAGTTGTCTTGGAAGCAGAAGACCTTGTTATTCCGAAAAAAGGTAAAGCTACTGCGAGCCTCTTCTCCTAGAGCCAGATTTTCATTCTAGAAAACACTGAATCTATTTTTTTCTTCCTTTTTTTCATGTTATATGTTATTCAATTCGTATTTCTTGCAAGGATTGATCCCGAAACGACGCCGATTCGACTAGGAGTTAACATTTTGGAAGTGTAAAAATCCAACAGATTTGTATATTGTGCAGCTAGGAAGGCAAGCAGGCGTTTTTGTCGAGCGCTATGTTTGCACAACGAGTCGTTGGGCAAGGGACGCCAGAGGCGTCCCGATCCCGCAGACAAGTTCCTCAAAATCGTGCGGGACTATAAGTGCCTTACTCCCGTTGCACACGCGATATTTTTATCCAACATGCTCGCAATATGTAGATTTTGGAGATTTGTGAAGCGATGCTAGAAGGTGAACGCTCGTTGGCTGTTGCAATTCTTCGCTAGAGAGCAGCACATTTAGAGTTTTTCCTCTATCATCAGTTTTTTCCTTTGTTTTCTAGTTTTTCTCCTAGTTTTTCTCCTTGGACAAGAAACAGCAACATGCAGCCCGCTTCACACGCTCAAAAAGTCGCGGTTTCGATAGATGTGTTAAAGAAAGTTATTTCTTCTTTGATCCTATGAACATTAATTTCTGAGATGTCGACGTTTGAATATTTGACTTTGACCGCTCCGCTCAAGTCCGGGCTGAAAAGTAGCAATTTGTGCTCATAGGCGTAAGTATATTCAAACTTCGATGTCTCGAAAACTAAGCCTCATTCGAATCGATGTTCATTTAGCAACCCCTCCTTGTTAATGATTTACTGATTGAACTCTTCAATATATTTATTTGGAATATTTTAATAATTTTTCGCATCTAATGCACGCACTCGCGACTAATATTATATGATTACACTTTCAGTAAAGTTGATTTTACAATAGTGTGCTGAATATCTCAATTTAACAATAATTAAATAATTGTTTCTTGCACAGGAAAATGCAACGCGTTCTGCAAGGTGTCTATGGGGTCGCAGGAAGAACGAACATCCGTTGTTTCTGGAACAGATTGTCCTCTCTGGGACGCGTCGATGCAATTTCAAGTAAAGGATCTTAACGAAGACACTTTATGTATCACGGTTTTCGAAAAAGGATACTACAGTCCGGATGGTAAACATTTCATGTGTTATGGAGTTCAGTAATTAATGTAATAACAAATTTGCAGTCACCCAAGAAAAGTGCAGGGGTTCTGAGAGTACAATTTTCAATAAGTTCGAAGCACGGGGAGAGTAGTGAAACAAATTGCTCTAGGTAGAATGTCTGAACTCAGGAATATCATGCTTGTAAAAGCAATTCAGGGCTTGGGCATCACAACGGACTGGATGCTATATTCCAGGTATCGGGTGTTGGATGAGCATCGGTCGGGCCGATATCGCGGCAGAGCCTCCTGGATATAAGAGTCGTCGATATCAGAGAAGGGGTCACGAGGTATTCGACTAATCTAGATGGGATCATTGCTGAAACAGTTGCCCCACAGTCTATTTTTCACTATCGTACTGACCTTGTCGTCTAGCACTACTTTACATTCTGGTCTGTACCTGAC
Source organism: Neuroterus valhalla (assembly GCA_011762715.2). Taxonomy (NCBI): domain Eukaryota; kingdom Metazoa; phylum Arthropoda; class Insecta; order Hymenoptera; family Cynipidae; genus Neuroterus; species Neuroterus valhalla. The sequence goes on along the minus strand of WSXT02232483.1, from coordinate 12,882 downwards.
AGGAAACACTTTCCGCTAGGCTGAGTTCTTAGTAGAAAGTGCTCAGTAGGTCTACGGGCACAAGAATTATATCCAGGGAATTTGGGTTATTATTCGTCATGGGTTAAAGGAACGTCGTCAGCCCTTATTGGAAAGAGTTGTAATAATCCATCGCGCATATAAAAAGATGACCTGCAAGATCAATAAAAGAGTCTATTCCGGGATCTGTATTCCTGCGAAGGATCGCGGATTAACACGGGGTCTCTGGGTAAACTGGGAGCGTGAGCGTTCAATTTTGGTTGGCGGCAAAGCTTGAATTCTTCACGGAGTTTAACGAGTGGAATTGCGAATGGGTCGATAGAAGCAAGGGGTCATAGCATAAATCTCCGGGGTGTTTTTCCCGGGCCGCTAAGGCCTGCTGACCGCAAAGAGCGGAGCGCTCACGGTTGTTGAGGTGACATGGTTTTCGTGTGAGCTCTTTCTTCTGTTCGAGTCTGTTCATTGACTACCAGAGGTGTATTAAAAAATCACATTGCCTCAAGAATACTCAAAAGACGCGTAGCACACGATGGAGAGATGTACAATGCTGATTCCGAACGGCAAGGTAAAGCTCGGGCACTGTGGGACATTGTACCGGGCTGCGATGACAAGAAGGCTGCTAGAACAATTAACACGGTTATCTATCTGCGTGTGGAATGCCAAGGTTCCTACGTTGGTTAGGCAGTCGCATTGGACACATCGAATACTTGCGGGGCATTGAGGGTTGAAGGACTGGGAACTGAACTATGACCTGCTCACTTCTTACGAAGAAAAGTCTTCCATAGATACTTTTTTCCGTTGGTCTTTCTGAAAGAAAAACAAATAAAAACCGATAGGGTAGATAGCCAAAAGCCAAGCATGATAACGGGGTAACTTTGGCATGTGCTAGAAAATAGTTGCCAACATATTAATAGCAATCATGTTTGTTTGAGGAGCTATTCAATAACAACAGAAAATGAAGAATGAAAATTCAAGCTGACAGGTTCTTGTGATGATGAGTTTTCAGTTTCATGATAATTGAGTTCAAAGAGAGCCAAGAATGGCACAGAAGAAAGGTGAGATCGCAAGTATTGATTCGTGTAATGGATGGGTCGCCGATGGTGTGCTACGTCGAGTCAGCCATAGCTCAGCTCATTGCTCCCAAAATGTAGCCCCTGACAAACTGCGCATGCCACGCGAAATGCAACACTATTGGCTCAGTCAACTGACTTTCGAAAAAATAAGCTATTTCTTCCAGAGCCGACTTTCTAAGTTAATGATGTGGCCTAAACCGCGCATGCGCAATCGAGTTTGAGTGCGGAACTTGAACAGAGATAGTAGTGCCGTGGATTGGCTGCCGTGCGAAAGGAGGGGCCGCGAAGATACGATTGGCCACCCGTAAAAAATGGGAGTAGAGAAGCGGTGATTGCTTGACAACAAGAACTGTGGGTCGAAAACCGATGGTTGGTCGATATCAACCGTAAATCCTACAATCTTCTCGCTGGAATTTTGACTGCTCCTATTCGTTCATTTGTGATTATTATTATAACTCACATTTTCAACTGCTCGAAACATCCTGGAAAACTAATGATGAAATTCTAATTACAGACGCTGTTGTGTGCGACAACATTGAAAAATAATGTTCAAACATATTCTTTTGTCTTATTGATGAATAATGAAAGTAGGAAAAAGAAACTGGTAAAGGCTCTCAACTTCCATTATTCGAAAAAAATGAACAGTTTCCAATTATTTCGAATTGGAAATCTAATATATTAAAGAATTTTGGTTAGACAAAGATAAAATTCATGGAGTCGTCAATCATAATTTTCATTTTTATTCTTTTCCTTTACAGAATTTTTGGGTCGAGCTGAAATCCGAGTTGTAGAAATAATGAGAGATAGCAGCGATTCCTGCGGACCGATTCAAAAGAGGATTAAATTAAGAGAAGTGGAAAAAGGCGACGTCGTTTTAAAATTAGATCTTCGTTTATTTAATGAGTCTACAAATTTCAATAACAAAAATAGTAGGGGTAGAATAATTAATAGTCGAGCTTGAAATTGGATTTTATTAAAGAAGCAAAACTCAATTTCAAACTTAGAGAAACTGAACTTTGAACTTGAAAACGTTCCACTTGAAAATAATTATTAAAATGGAATCAATGAAACAATTTATTTCATTAGCAGAAACAAAGATAAAAAAATATTTAAGCTTAGTCGATATAATTTTGTATATTCATAGATATCTATAAGTGATAAAAACTATGTTTATTAGATATAGAGAATATCTAATCTTTTTGTTCATCATGTATTCAGTTTTAAAGGATATTGCAACTATTTAAGCGAAATTCTCCATGGAAAGACCCATTTTATTTTGAATGAGGAAAGCTCATTTTTGGAAAATAAATAAATTTTTGAAAAAATTTAAAATATTGACGAGGAATATTTTGTATGATTTGGGAGAAAGTATTGATTCAAAATAATGTCATTTCTTTTTTGTTCCGCCAAAAATGTGAATTACTTAACAGATAAGGAATGTTGCACATTCTTTCCTGAATAATCGCAGGGTACTCAGGTTTTTTTTTCATCTAAGACAACTTGGAATAAGAAAAAAAACTTCCACTGATTCTGATAAGTTACTTCAGTATTATTTTTATTATTATTCTACCACGCAAAGAATTATGGGAGAATGATCGTATGCACAAAAAATATTGATGTTTTTACGTTTTCACACGGTGATTTATTATGAGAACGTATTTTGTTCTGCTTTAAGAAAAAGAGTTTATCAATATAAGAAAATAAGAACTGATTGTGTATTTTTTCTCTTCATATTATCTCCTGTTCTAATATGGATTGAGTAGTCAGGTTTTTGGCGAAAAACACTGACGAACACTGACTAATACATTCTTCTAACACTGCAGAATTTAGGGTGGTCAGTTGGTCGCCTCGCACTCTGGAAGAGCTTCGGCGGCCCACGCGGTGAACACTCGCCTAGCAAGGGAGTTTTTATCTCCTGAAAGTTCCCTCTTACTTACTACTGAGGTAGTTGTAGGATGTGTAAAGGAATAGTGGAGACGTGCGAGGAAAATGTAAACCCTCAGGGGACACATTGAATCATCCAATCACTGAAGAATTTCATTCATAAGAAGCATGATTTCCAAAATCCAGTGAGATTTCAATATCCCAAGTGTCCGTTGGACAAAATTTTATTTTTATAAACCTCAAATACCTAAAATTTGAATATAATTGTTATTCCCTGACATTCCGCTTACATTTCTAGATCCTTCAAGGAATTTCCGGGAAAAATTACAATTTTGTTTCGGGGTGGAACATTCTAAAAATAATTATGGTTTTGATTTGTTACATGGAATTCTAAGGAAGAATTTGAGGTTATAATAGTGCAAATATTCTCAATTCTTCATAGTAAACAATTTATTCTACAACTCTTAATTATACCTTTATCGTTATAGGTAAATGTCTCTAAAACTAACGGATCTCGAACGATGAAATGGTTTCAACATCTTTTGCTCTCAATTCTCGCGCGAGATCGTTTCAGTCTGTTTTCTGATCCGCTTCACTTAATAAAATGACAATGCATGAATAAATATATAAATAATTCTTAATCTAACATTCATCTCGCGTTTGCACAAAAAAAATCTTTAATTCAGTCACAATAGGCACGCAGGGAAATAAATTCAATAATCAAATTGTTATTAGATAAATAAAATTAATTAATCAGTTTCCTCAGCTTTGTGAGTCAACGAAAAAGCGTAGGGTGAGAAGAATCCCCTCAAGACGCAGAGATTTTTCAGAAGTTTTACTAAATGCGTTGTGAAACAGATATTTCAATTTTTAGTATTCCTCTGGTATCTCTGAAACTCACATTGTTCTTTCTTCCTTTATGCAAGTTTTTTTCTTTCTGCAGAAGCATAAATTTTTGTTGACATTCCGAAAAAAATGCCAAAGGAATGCTGAAAACAATAATGTACAAATATTCACTATTCCGCAGCTAACGAGAAGAGGTCGCAGGATAACGCCAATTAGACTAAGAATTTAGAGGATTGAAGTAGATCAAAATCCATTAGACATATATTTTTTTTATTGATCCTATTCGCCTTAGTTTCCGAGATATCGAGGTCTAAATATTTTACCCCAAACGCTCGGCTCAAGTCGAGGCTCCGAGAGTATTCGCGCTTCGCACGCTTAACGTAAAATATTTCGACTTCGATATTTTAGAAACTGAGACTCATATACAAACAAATAAAAAAATATGTATCGAATCGATTTCGTTCTACTTCTACCACGGAAAACCCTAGTCTTCTTCCCGCATCTCTTCTTGAATGTTCCTAATTATTCTTCCTAAGCCAAACTCCTTGGCATGTCTTTGACTTCCTTTTCCCGTTGATCTTGTTCATCTTCCGTCGGAAATTCATAAATTGGTTTAAATCCTCCGAAAAGTTGGGGCTTGAAATTATCCGGATCAAATTCGCTTCTTTCAGTCTGAGTTTCTTCGGCAGTCAGAGTATCTTTTCCAGATTCATCAGTCCCAGATCTATCATTAGCTTGACTAGCTACAACATTCCAGCCATTTTTGGGAGGAGCTTCTGCATTAGCACTGGCTACGAAAGGCGCCATGAAGTTCTGAGGCGATGGAGCAGAACTTGACGAACTCGAGGGTTGCTGAGATGGAAGGAGAACTGGTTTTTCATTTCGATCAAATTTATATATAGAGTCATCGAAATCAGAAAAATTAACTCTTGGTTCAGTCGGAGTAAAGACATAGGCAATGGGAGTCGAAGTTTGGATGTTTGATTGAATATTTTGTGGAAGTCGATGAAGGGTTGCAGAGATTGCGTTCTTTAATGGTACAAAATCTTCTGAAATCGAATCTTCATCATGATTATCCTGGTCATGGTTTAGATTTCCATTTCCATCTCCTTCCTCTTGCTGTTTCTGATCACTTGGGACAAGAAGAGGAGTTTCATCAACAGGTCCGGAAAGTAAGGCTGGATCTGGTCTTTCAAGAGGGTATGGGAAGTTAGGAACGACAACAGAAGAAGGTGGAGCAACGATTGGTTCTAGGTTTTCTTGATTTTCGTCTTGAAGAAGAGTGTCAGGAGGCAGAGGTCGATGAGGGCCGCGAGTGCCAACGACGACACTTGAATCTCTTTCTCTTGAATCATCGTGACCGATGTTTAGAGCAGTATTGACTGGATAAACGACATAGACTGGTGTGTCTGGAATATCCTCATGATTCCTAAAATCATCCTTTCTTCGCTCAGCTTCTGTTTGGTTTTGGTCTCCATTCTTATCTCTCAAATCTCCTCTTAATGGGGGTGGAAGATTGGATCTGACGACATTCTCGTCCAGACCTCCACGTTGTTGAATCATTTGGAGAGTTGCGATTCTCGGGACGTTGTCATCGGTTCTGTGTCGGGGGAAGAGAAGTGGCCTAGGTGGTACTTGAGGTGGATCGACTGAAAATCGGTCAACTCGATCCTCTCCTTGGTGAATGTTTTGTTTTTGACCTAGGAAAAGAAAAACAAACTCTTTTTACTGAAATGATTCATGTCAAACAACGGAAATGTTTTCTAGCAAGACTCCCTGGAAAAATAAAAAAATCTTGGACTGCTGGATAGCCTCGACCGGAAAGTAAGGTCTGAACATTATATGTTGAAGAAAGGTAATCAAAATCAGATATCTAAAGATTTTGATAGAGTAAGGGAAGAAATAAACCTACCTAAAGCTGGAAAATTCTGTTGTTGAACTCTCTCATTTTCTCTAGGGGCGTTCGCTTGTGGATTTACCGGAAGTCGTATCCTCTTATCCAAATTAGCCAAATCTTTCGGCGGATTTGTGATTCTATGATCTACTCTTTGTAATCCTGACGGACGAGGTGGAGGACTAAGTATCTGCAAGTAAGATGGTGGAGGAGAAGGTCTTCTCGAAGATGATGGTCTAGGTCTGTAATGAGCATTAGCCGAAAGTGTTCCCATTGTCTCTGAACCCCGATGTCCATGTGAAGCTTTTGCATTTGGTCGAAACTGTGGCAGGATGTTAGGAAGTTTTGTATCGGGAGAGAGAGGTCTTCTTTTAAAAATGACATCTGGACTTGGTTTTGTTCTAGGTGGTAAGGGCAGTCTCGAGGGTCTTGCCAATTCAGGTCTTGGATGATATTGGAAATAAGGTCTTTGACCTGGAGGTGGTCTTGGCCTTTCTGGTGGCGTCAGATCTTCGGCAGGTTGTGGAAGTTCAATAGGATTTACGGGTTTTGTTGTTGAGTTCGTGAATTCCTGGATGGTGCCATCAGCTTCATTTATAACTACTACATGTTCTTCGACAGGTTGCTGCTGTTCCTGGCTCTTAGTCGGACCTGGGAAGACAACGTACCCTTTTTGGTGATCATCTTTGTTTGGTTCTAGCCTCTCTTCGGTTGGTGGTCTTAGTCCCGAAGGGATTTCATTCGTGATTGGAGAATTCGCAGAACTAGGTATCACAGAATTAGGAATTGCAGAATTAGATGGAGAATTAGAAATATGGATATGAGAATTAGAAATAGGAGCACTTGACGGTCTTGGTTTGTACCACTCTGGGTTGGAAACGTGATCAACTACAGCCACCGAAGGCAGAGCTATTGTGACTCGACCATCTGGAGAACCTCCTTGTTGACCTGAAGAAGAGATTACAGGGCGGAAGGCTCCCTCGCCAATAACCCCACTATAAGTATTCTCTCCATGAGTATAGTAACTACCTTCCACATTCTGGAGATTTCCAAGAACAAAGGATACTGTATCCTGATCAGGAGGAATCACTATATTACTTGTGCTTTCTGGTAAAACACCTCCTACTGGACTATTTGGAAAATGAATATGCCCTGGACCCGAGATAACCGTATTGAAAAAATCTGGTCTGTGAACATTTTCGTGAGATTCCATTGAGTTTTGATTGTCGAGTGGCATTGATGTGACATGTGAAATAACTTGAGGAGCCTTTGTGAACTTTTCCATTAGAGCTTCTTGAGTTGAGAGTGAAGACGCAGAAGAAGTGGGATAGGTTTTGCTTATCTCTGGAGTTGTAGTTGTAGCAACGGTTTTCTCTTTCGGGGAAATAGTAACGATATCATAATGTTCCGGATGCTCTTCTTCATAATCGTACATGTATTCATCAATGGGTGGTTTCGTTGAATGGGAGACATCATTAGGTCCACGTCGATCTTTTCCAAATTTTTGAGTCTGCAGTTTTTCTATCGGCAGTATATCTTCGTATTCTTCGTACCGACTCGTTGTCTTTGTAGAGGGTTTGTAGGTCGTTATTGTAGGTGCAGCATGAGTTGAAGTGGTTTTTCTTTGAGTTGTAGTTCTTACAGTTTCTGTTGTTGTAGTAGTTGTTGTTGTTGGTTCAGTTGTTGTTGTAGTTGGTTCAGTTGTATATGCTCTTCGAGTTATAACATTTGAAGACTTGGTTGTAGCTTCATCATATGGTCTATGATTATACGTACTATACAGATTGGATCCACTTTGAACCTTAGTGTTAGCGTATGAACTAGATATCAAAGGATACTTCTCCTTCCCATATTTTTCAGAGGAATAATGAACCGGCAGATTCAGAAAATCATGAAAACTAGGAGAGTAAGGATTGATCTCATTGGGTCCAACTGCGATCTCATTCTTCCCTTGGTTTCTCTTTAAATAGCTTACTTCTTTTGCAGATGCAGATTCCTGTTCTTCGAACTCATCTTCCTCATTATCGGTCATATTAATGGCCTTCAAAGGCGGTGCCTTTTCAAAGTCAATTTGACCCGTGATGGGATCTTTTTCAAGTGAAAAAGGTTTTCCTCCATTAAAAGCAAAGGGAAACGGATTTCTGTATCGAGCTTCAGGCTGATCATCAGTGTGAGGTTCAACTACACTTTCCTCAGCAGTGAGGTCTAGGTCCAGATCTAGGTCGTCAATATCGGCTCTTCTGGAGATGATTACGGGTGCTGCATCATCTACCGAAAGCTGATGATCTTTTGTATTATCTAAATGACCTCCAACCAGATATGGGTGAGATCCACATACTGCAGCTAGTATAAGGGAAAAGGTTGCCCCGAAGAGCAGTGCCATGTTTCGTCCTTTCCTGAAAGCAAAAGCAACAAAAAAATTTACAGGTTATTCAAGTGATGTTTTTTAGGTTATATATTTATATAGGAATTCGAAAGCACACTTTGTGAATGCCTCTCAGCAAAATTATTCATGGAAAATAATTCGAATATGGATTTTATGTACAGGAAGAGACGTGAAAGAATGTGCATACAAAAAGTGGTTCACTGGTTCGATCACTGAAGTTAAGCAGCGCTTGCATTGGTTCCGATTTATAACATGATTGAGCAGCCTTGAATGTTTCTATTGAAAAATTAATTATTATCAAAGAGGATGTATACTTACTAAAATAAAGATTTTAGTAAGTATACATTTGCCTAAAACCGAATCGTTCCGGAATATTATTATCCCAGCAAGTACCAGAATCCAGAGCGTTACCTAATTCTTAATGCAGCATACCAAAATGCCTAGATGATCTAGGTAATTTGGCATCCTCTACTGCAAATCTATTGTAACGTTCTTGTACTTTTTGTAAAAAATGATTTTTCTTGAACAATCTAATTTAAAATAAATGAATACCTATACATCCTCATTCTATCAATTCAGCCCATGGCTGATTGGCTGTTATTGAAAATCAAATTGTAATTGAACTCGAGTCTTCTTCTTTTATTACTAGGTCAGTCAATGAATGATTAATGTTGACGCCTCACTAGCTTGATCAGCGTTAAATGGTTCGTCTTTTTAACAAAATTTTATTTGGACTTGAGTCTTCTCCATTGAAAAAGGCAGTATAGGCGTGACTGCTTGAGTTTATAATATATGCCGCTGCTACATTATTGGTTGGCACAACTTTTTCGCATGTTGGTGTTATTACCCGGTTTGTTGGAATTATAATGCTGGTAGTAACACCGACAGGAAAAATTTTAGTGCCAACCAATTAAATATCTGCGGCATATTTCACTTACCAAAGTAGTTAGGCCTACATATCTAACTCAGTGTTATTTCATCAGGTTGACGCCTAGTTGGTTGAGCAGTAATAAGTGGTTTTTTGATCAAAACCTAATCGTACTTAAAGTGGAGTCTCCTTTTCCTATTCGGTGAGCCAATGGCTGGTCAAAGTTGACGCAATACTTGCATGAGCAGCCTCAACTTTTTTTTTTTTGTTGAAAAATCAAAGCTCAATTGAACTTGAGTCCGCTTCTCCATCTTCTTAAAAATAGTTCAGGAAGTGGCTGTGTGCAGTTGACACCTTATTTCGTAGAATCAAGCAAATCTTTCGCTTGATTCAAGTAGAATGCTCTTTCAAAGAATTAAGTGGATTTAACCAAAAAATTATGTTGAATTAATAAACGATTCAACCGAAAACTTATTGATTGAAGCAAACAAATTTTTTTAACTGAAAAATTTTGTGAATCCAACGAAAATATTTTCTGAACTAACCAAATATGGTCAAAAAAAATATTGTTTTGATTAAGGAAATTTTGTTTCTGCGTTTGATGAGAAAATATGTCTGGAAGGAAAGAAAGTGCCGAAACGTGATAAATTAGAAGAAGATACCGTTACCAAAAAGCATGCGACACAGGTGTGATATGCCACAGTGGGTCAGCAGTGTAACCGCGCTTTCGCGACCAATACAAGAGTACTCAGTCAAGAATGCATGTGAAGATTCGCGCAAGTCATGAGATGCATAAGTGAAATATGTTTAGTACGAAATTTATGCATCTTTTACTAACCATGAGTACACACAAAAAAGTTTCAAAGTATTAATTATGGAGGGATTTAGCAACAAATCAACTTCTCTAAATTCCTGGAATGAAAATTTTATAATATTACTAAACATGTGAGTTAGAGGGATATGGTAATAATAATAAAATTTTTGAAAAATATATCAATCTACACAAACTTTCTGACTTATGTGAAGTATTCAAAAATTATTTCTATTCTGTTTTCACCTGGACGGTTTAACATGATCTTTTTTTAATTATAAGACAAAAAATTTGATTTGCCCTCATAACGGATCTTTGCGAGTGTTATCTTCGTTTTCTGTGACTAATAATATCAATATGCATCCTGCAATCCCTGTGACTGGCGAAGCAGGATGAATGAAAGGAAGTTCGTACACTCTTCATGACACACATTCCAGTAAAAATCTGGTTATGAAAAGACTACATTCGTTTACGTCAGATTTGCCAGAATAGAGTGAATCATCTACCAAACATCGGTTCCATACGAAATCATCAGGTCAAATGGGAATTCAACTTCCATTGACTTCTAATTTTCTGTTTAAAATTTCTAGCAAAACCTTACAAGAAAAATAGGCATTGAAAAAGTATATCATTATGTTTTCATCCAAAATAATTTGTTTCTTAAGTTTTTGATAGATTTCAAATGATTTCAATAGATTGCAAAAATCTTGGAAGAACTAAAGAAAGTTTCGAATGGATCTCTCAGATCTTCGGCGGATATTTATGAGATTTTCAAAGTTTTGAAGAGTTCATCGATAGTTTTGAACATTGAAAACGATTTTACGAGCTTCTAAAGGCTTCCAAGTTCTTCTGGATTTTTAGAGATGTTAAAGATTTTACCAAATTGGAAGACATTTCTGAGAAGTCGTACAGATTTCGACGAATTGAAATCCATTTCGATAGATTTAGGATGATTTTCACAGACTTTAAGGATTTTCGCGTATAATTTCAAGTATTTCAAGGGATTTCATAAGATTTCAAGAGACTAAAATGGACATTAAGGGGGGGGGGGGGCAAATTTTTTTTTCTGTATTTTCTTAGAGTGAAACATTTCAAGAACATTGCTTTCAAATTCCAAGTTATTCGTAGCAAAACTCTCAAAGTTATACACCTTTCTGAAATGAGAGGACAGCGTTCGTATCACCAGGGCTAAGAAAGAAGCAAAACGATAAAGCAAGCATGCTACTATCCAAAGTAGACTTGACAGAAAAGAAACTGAAGAGAAAAAAATTGCTACGGGAGATGTCTTTTATGGAGCTGGAATCGATGATTTAGTGTATTTAAAAAAGAATGAATACATTTTTCGCATTTCTTCATTTCGCATTTTTTCTTTTTCGCATTCATTTCGCATTTCAAAACTTTAAACGCGTTTTTCTCAAAATCATAGTTTCCAGGGTCCAACGGTCTTGTTTTTTTATTTTTCCGACTTCAAGGGTGTTTTCCACTTACAAAATGGCGAAATTCTTCGTCAAAAATCACATTTTTCGCTTAGAACGACCATTAAAAATTGAAAAATTGAAAAATCCATGATTGGACACCGTTGGACCCAAGAAAAATATATATTTTATTGAAAAAAATTTACCCAATTGGATTATACAACTCTACGTTGGGATATGATGAACACCGCAAATAAGAGATGTCATCTTAAATCTGCTGCCACCGGCTTATTTCTTCATATTTTTGTATCAAAATTTGAGGAAATGTTCTTGAAATGTTACTTTATAATATGCCTAAACTAGAATAAATGTACTTTCGTAATATCCCCCAAAAAAAATCATGAAAAAACATTTTTTTAGACCCTACTCCCCCCTCAAAGGATTTTAAGAAACTCACACGGATAAATTTCTTCTTGTTTCGGAAAAATGTTTTTTCACACAAATGGAATTTCTCGGGAATTGAATTTTGAATAGATTTTCATTTATCTGAATAAATTCCTTGTGCACCAAAGAATAGCTTCTTGCGACAAACTGCATCTAATCTTCCAGCCAAAGGATTCCGTTAGGCTGAACAAAATATTTATATTGTTGAACCAAATACAGCAAGAGGATGATGCTTTTCTTTAAGACAACTTTTTCTCTGATCTGTGATCTCTTGATTTTATCTCCGTTTGGATGCGACAAAATTTTTGGGTAAAAAACCAAATCGTCATTCCGTGAAAGATGGAATTTTGCAACTCTAAATTACAGCAAATCCGGCGTACTTTTGTGGATCGGTGTTTTGCAGTGTAAAAAAGTTGCTCTTGGAAGACCAAATTGAAATCATATTCTTTTAACGATATTTCAAAGAAGTGGTTGTTAGAAGACCTAGCCGTTATTATGAGGAAGATGAAATGTTGTTTATATAACGATGTTTCGATAAAGTAAGTGATCCATTTCGATAGATAGAAAGTGGTTGTTTGGAGACTAAATCAAAACAATTCTAATCAGAGATTCTCATTTTAGTCACCTTGATCAGTTCTAACAGAAAATTCTGTATACCATTCGCAAATCAGAAATTCTACTGCACCACTCCATTTAACTGAACAAATCTTTCAATTATTTCTACGTCATTTAGACCAGATGGAAATGGGTCCTTTTCCACAGAAATCTGTATTAAATTCCTCAATCAGGAAATCCCCATATGGTCTGAATGACGTAAAAATATTCCAAAGATTTGATTAGTTGAATATGTTGATATTATAGAATTTCTGATTTGCGAATGATAAACCGAATCAGATAGCATGTATGTTCTCTGAGAAAAAGATCGTTGCAGTGTTGTGATTATTAGAAGACCAAATTGTAATGCAGTGTAGTGTTTATTAGATTACCAAATCGTAATGGTGTTGAAGATGAAATGTTACTCTAAACGATATTGAAAAATTGGTTGTTCGAAGAACAGATCCTAATAAAGTGTTTTATTTTGAGAAATGGAAATTTCCATTGTCGTGATGAAGAATGAAATTGTACTTTAGTAATGTATAGTGTTGTGGTTCTTACGGAATGAAATGGTAATTATGTGAAAATGTTTCAACTTGGAATTGCAACAAATTCAGCGAACTTTTGAGGAACGGTGCCTAAGATATAT
>WSXT02232472.1:0-16162 GCA_011762715.2 Neuroterus valhalla | reverse complement strand
TTTTTTTTACAAATGCGGTTGGCACGCCACGCTCGGGATGTTCATGTACTGCATGCGTATATGTACGTGTTAGTGGCAACAGAAAAGCGACCGTTTTTGGTGAAGTCCATACGTTACAGATTGGTCTCCTTATGTCTATTCTCCATGGCTAATCATATGCATGCGGAATCGAATAGACAGCCATGTTTGTTTTGATACAGCAGCGCCTCTTTGCCCGCGGTGGAAGTTTTCTTTGTCAATAAGTTCTCCTCTTTAACAGCAAACGTTATAATTATATTTTCACTAAAGTATTCCTTTCCTACATTTTTTTTCTTAAAAATAAATCTCGTTGCAACAAAAAACGATTTTCTACTATTGATATTTGTGATACCACTCTTACTTTTCGCGTAATGACATGATTCCCACTTGCCGGTCAGTTGACCCCTGGATTACCTGAAATCGGTCACCTGACCCCTGACGGTCAATGCACCCACATCTCTACTCAAATACAGTCAAAAGTTCTACATGCAACATGCAACAAAGCCATAAACCTACAAACAAAATTCAGACATGATGGCGATGGCGGAAACCTGGCGACTTCCCCTATTGGCTAAGCAGAGAGTGCGCCTTGCGCTGCCTTGTTGTGCTTCACCATGGATTTGAGTGATTTGAGCATGGAGAATGAGATTTGAGTTAAGCAGCGAGAACGACTTCAGATTTTTAGGTTATGTTTTTCGTATTTGCTATCGCGCGATCGCGGTCTGTCTGATGATCTATTGGCATTGGATCATGTTTGGCCTGTCTTATGGTCTGTCTTGAGATTACATTGCTTGCATTCTTTACTGGACGGAATTTTGCGGAAAATACGTGAATTGCAAGAGTGATTGTCCTCGAATTTAGAGTAGTTTGCTGGTTCGCAAAACCAGAGTAAATGCAATCACATGGGGGTCGGATGTGTCAACGATCAATAACATTAGGAAAATGAATTAGTGAATTGCACGAAGTTGAATAATTAAAACCATGGTTGTTGGAGATCATGACCGTCTGCTGCCCGGGCCAGAAAATTATGTAAAATGCTTCTACGATATGTTCAAAAGTGTCGCCGAGGCGCAGAGGTAAGTACACTTTGTTTACTTGCAATTGTTGATCGTTACTTTGTTTTTTATATAATTTTATCCTTGAAAACACGTGATAAAGAAAGTAACAGAATACTCCCCTGCCGATTAACATTGAGGATGTTATGTTTTGTACAGCAATCGACGATTAGCCGACGTCAATTAGAAAATAACCTCAATATTTGACGTATACATATTGCTCATTTTACGGAAAGGATTTTGCAATGCGGGTTTTCATTAACAAAATCAATAAATATGCCTTGGTTTTCATTTTTAATTCGCTTATATTCTCCATTCCTTCCGTTTTATATTTGAAGCTTTATGGTATTTTAAGTTTTGAATGCTCTGATTTTCTGACATTCAAGTGTCATAGTGGACTGTATAATATGTTCTTCAGGCATGATTTCCTTTTTTTAAATATTCATGTTCCAAAGTTTTTCGGAAATTGGATATCAGGCATTAGTCAATTAGTATTTTGAATGTTAAGACGCCAAATTATGTAAAATTCTAGAATTCATAATACTGTTCGGAAATTTTAATGATAAGTATCAAATATCTATGTATTTGATGTTATCCAAAGTTAAGGGTTTTTTTCGTATGTCAGTTGTTCGTATAATTTATTGGGAAACTTCACAATCACCATCTGCTTATAGAGTTTTCTAAAACTAATCCAAGGTTGAAAATCGTTTATTATTATGAAACCATACCAATTTTTTCAGATTCCCTCAATTCCAACTCGCTCTTATTTCTTGTCTTAACCTAATGTCCGAACAATTTACTACTTACCAATTTTTCTGTGTCCAGCTTCAGCATTGTATTTTATTTATCTTATTTTGTAATTTTCAGGACAAAAAATGAGTGGAAGAAATATAAGAAAAGCAAAAGCAATCGTAAGAAAGACAAGAAAAAAGTACGTTTATTATTTTTAGCTATCAGAATTAATTTATCTGCCTGAAGTGTTTACATAAACTAAATTGCTATTCAACGTAGGTCGACCTAAATGGAGATTTGAGCTGCAACAGTCCCCCGGAAATTGAAGTTTTGAGCAATGCTTCGGCATTTGCTGTTTTTGCCGCTGTCAGAAGCTCTGTCTTAGAGAAACATACTCGTACCGCTAGCGAAGTATGTTATACGTCAAATTGTAGCTCTCCACCACCTCCGGAACTTAGTGATACTATCGATAGTGACAGCGATGATGAAGACAGAATATCATCGACACATAGCTTACCAAAGGTGAAAAAAATCAATAAAAATCGTGAATATTTCGAATACTTCAGTCTAAAAATCGAATATCATATTTATTTCATTCACAGATCGTCGGAATAGGATTGAGAAGCGTTTTTACATTAATGAGAGAAAGTCGAACGATTGAACCAAAGTTATGCACCAAAGCACTAGGTGCACTACTAGACGTATTACAAGGACAGCTTCCAGAAGGATTAAAATCTGAACCAGACGATGTTATCGGTAAGTTAATCATAGATCAATCATTCTGTTAACTGGTGAACATTTTCAGAAACAATTCCCTAACCCACGACTGATTTTGTTGATATCACTAACGTTTTTGTATTTTATTTTATAGATCCATTATTTGATCTTTTGCTCGACCTCGCAACATCTCATGGTCCTGAATCTGCAGCAGCTAACGATGGCAGTCACTTAACAGCAGTGGCATGTGCTTGTTTGCTCAGTTTAGTTGTCGTCCGGGGTGACACTGGACGTCTCTTAGCAGCAATAGCCGCATTGATTATGTCACCAAGAGCCCTAGCAGCACAACATATCCAAGTACATTAATATTTTTATAAAATAAGAAAGACCTTTGTTAGTGGTGAGGTACTTTACCATCATAGGCCTATAAACTGAACTTAACTGTCATTAGTGCATGCGTACTGTTTTGCTCTGAATGTCATGAAAAAAAACTCGAGAATCATATTTTTAATAAATAAAGCATTGTGTGCTTGGAGGAAGCAAAATATTTTTACGATTACGCATGTTTGCAATGACTTTACCTCCTTGGTGCATAATTCACTTCAGAAACATCTAATCATTTGTTTGCTATATAATAATTCAGATTCTTGACTTCATTTATATATTTATCGTGTGCGATTTCAGATGCCATGCGTACTGACATCGCTTCAAAGAAGTGTCCACGCGGTTTTACTTGGCAAACTCGCACGGCCTGACTGGATAACTTACGGAGTTCCTAAAAGTTCTAAGATTTACACTTCTACTCTCAAGTTACCAAATGATACAAACAATATAGTATTGAATGGTAGGAGTTTTGTAAGTGATGGGAAGTATTTGTATCTGCACACAAGTCATGGATTACTCAAAATTGGTAGTGGGCATGGTGGAACTATTTGGGGGCATGTTTATGCCCATAAAGCTGACTTTTATCCATCAGAGACGGGTTGGCTCGGTTATGCGAACGTTAGTAAATTTATGTCTTATTATGCACAGTCCTTACTGAACCAAATAAAAAATTTACATGTTTACTTATGTTCCGAATATTATATTCGCAGTGTTCCTTGTACTTTAAATGTGCACCTAGAAAGCAGTGCGAGTTGCTGATACTAGATACTGAGTTACTGTCAATAAGAGGCATTGCCGTTTTAGAAGGAAAAGATTGGTCTTCTTCAGTTATGTTTTCTGATGGCGAAAATTTAGGAATGATAACAGCTGGCAAAGATGTAAGTCTAAATTTCTTTTTTTTTTATTTTGTAAGAAAGTATTCAAGTTTTCATTATAGAAGGAATGTCCCCATATTACTTCAAGTGCCAAGATGTAGAAAAGTCTTACATGGGAAGTGAAAGTTTCCGCCAAGTATGACTTGCCTATGATGTTTGTAGTTGTTATTTTATGAATTAAAAATATATGTACGTCACTGAAAAAATATGAAAATCTTCAATTATGAAGAAAGATGAATTGTTCATTTGTGTGTTTGCTGAATAATTCATATAGAACATATTAATAAACCTTATGAAAATTAGAATGATATATTCCATTTTCGTATCGCGAAGGACAATGTAAATGTATCATTTAATGAGAGTTTAGATAACTATGTGCACTCTAAATTCTCAACTTTTCGGTAACGATCTTTTACAAAATATTTAGTAAATTGAACACATTAAAATATGAGAGTGTGGGTTAAAAAGCTCAAAAGCTTGAATACCTGCACAACAACAGTATTATTTGAAAAATTATCAGAGCTCTTCTTATTGCAACCCGGTTTTATGAGGATCCTCCAATTTATATTTGTAACTTTACCACGTTACTAATCTGTAAAGTAAATGCTCGTTCCGATTTTTACTAAGGAAATAATCTTTGAAAGATTTCATGGAGTCGAGACTCCATGAAAACTAATTGACATTTCTTTGCTAGCATCATACATCTTCTTGTATACCTTCAAGAAAAAAGGCAACATAACTATATTTTATTTATTTCAATCTGTCATCAGATCAATTATTCAGTGGTTCTTACGTTCTTACGTTTCTTCTTATTTGCTTATCAATAAAATTTGAATTAATTTGCTATGTGTAATTCTAATAAAAAACTGATAATGGTGGGCTTGTATTTTATAGAATTTGTTGAAATATATTCATTCATAAATAAAAAGGAAATGTTTTGTTCCAACTCCAGAAATGTTAATTTTATTCACTGTAAAATTAAAGTTCACGAGGAAACTTTTTCATATGGTAAAATATCAGAAGGTGTTCGCTTGAATGAAGCATATATTTGGATAATTGATTCTCGGAATGAAATTTTAAATATTATCCAAAGTTAGTGTTTACTCCGAAAAATTATAACGTTTTTATTTTCTTAAAAGTTGAAAAATAGGTGGTGTGTAAAAAGATGATTATTATTATTAATCTACGCAAAGAATATTAAGGGGGGGGGGGGTATTGAAGGTGTGGACATTCAGAAATTTGCATTGAAAGTTGAATGCCATCGTGTTATTTTTTACAATTGATCATGCAAAATCCAATGGTAATATTTTCAGGAGGGTTTCGTTGTTCGCACTATAAATACGTTAAGCAATCCAGTTACCGTGACGTCAGAACTGCCATTGAAATTAGCAAGAAAATGCGTGGACGTATTTGGCTATGCTCTTTTCGACGAAGAACAGGGCGTTCATGTTTTGAATCCTGGTTACGATGATGAAATTGCGACTGTCGCAGCTGGCAAAGAATTTGCTTTGCTCAAAACAATTTCCGGCAAGTTGTTTTATACGGGAAAAGGAAGTTGTATCGGAATGAAAAGCAACACCAGACCTAATATATGGTTAGAAGTGACAATTGGAAAGGGACCCAGGGTAGTTGATTTCGCGGTAGGTCACGACGGACACCATGCTATTATAGTTCTCGAAGATGGTTCTGTCCTTTTTGCTGGAACTTCTAGACGTGGAGAGGACGGTGACAGCAGTAAGTATCTCAAGTAAAAAAAATTCGGGTATCTCAAAAAATAGCGTCTCATTGTGTTTATCTTATAGATAAAGTACGGCGTCAACCAAAACCAATCAAGCCAAAGAAAATGCTCAAAGTAGAAGGCCAGGTTATTGTAGGAGCTGCATGCAACAATGGTACTACTGCTCTTGTGATGAAAGAAGGTTCTTTACTGATGTTTGGCAAAGACACCTTACACAGTGATGGATTAACAGGTCTTGTAACTGATCTTAGAGACGTCTTCGTAGTGCACGTTTCCCTAGGGAAAGCGCATGCAGCAGTGCTGACGAATAAGGGTCACTTGTATACATTTGGAATTAACAATAAAGGACAGTGTGGTCGAGATTTTACGGCTGTTCCTACTGTTAGTAAAGAAGTTACTGTGATGGCCATGGAAACTGGCGCGGGCGAAGATGAATTGATTGTAGCCGAAGACGGTGAGAATATCAATTGAAATTTGAAATTCAGTATTTTAATATTACTGATATTTTTTTATTTTAATTTAATCATCATTAATGAAATTTGGTTTCAAATTCTTTAGATACAGGAGAAGAATGGGAAGAGGCGAGAGGTATGTGTCCTCCTGGGCAACACCAGTGGAGACATCGCGTGTGTATGGTATGCACAGTATGTAGGGAATGCACAGGTTATAGCATATCATGTCTCAGTAGTATACGACCCGATCGGAATCCTGGACAGTAAGTCTTCTTTTTACGTTCCTCATTTTTTTTTAATTATTCCGTAATTTTCAAGAAATATGAAATGGCGCCTTGGAATGTATTAATTTTGAAATAATTTCGCATCATTTTGCAAAATACAATAATTTTTACTGCATTGTCTTGAAATTATAAGATTTCAAATAAACATTGTGTCTTATCAATCTATCCTAGCAGACTCATATAAATCGGACATTTATGTTCAAAGGTACAAGCTATTTCAGAAAAATGATGAATTGGGGTAGACGTCTCTTTCTAAAAGTCATACAAATTAATTAAGTCATCACCGGTTAAAAATAATTATTTTAAAATGGTGCGATTGATCTTTTCAACGAAAATCAAAGTGCAGTTTGGCAACTTTGTATGAGGACGCCAGTTTCATGGCAAACATTCTCCGTGAAAACGATCTCGTTTAATATTGTGAATGCACACAGGGGTATGCAAACGTGATAGTACACACAATGTGAAGTCAGTTTGCTTCCAACTTCTGTTTAGAGATGCTCAAGGAAGAGTTGAAACTCACCTGTTCATTCCTTTTATCACTAGCCAATCCCAAGAGGGCACTGATGTTAAGGGCGTTACTGACTCAACTCTCGCTTGAGGATCTCTATTTCTGTTTAGTTGCCAAACCCAGTCATGATGTTGTCGTATTAATTAAAACTTTAGAAATTAAATTTGATTGGATTTATAGGATTAAAGAGCTATTGTGGAAATGTGTTAGTACTTAATTATGACTTCCTGTTAACGAACAAGAATTTCTTCTGAAATCGTAAAGGAAGTAGTATCCCTATGTATCCCTTCTAAAAATTTACAAAGAATGTAGCTTTGGCATTTAGTATTGAGTATTTATTCACCTTAGAATTACTTGGAATTCGGCATTTCCTCAACTTCGATACGGTTCTTCCTCTGAATAACGTTGTAATGCCTGCTTTTGCAGAGAATGTGGTTGTGGAGAAGGAGACTCTGGTTGTGCAGAATGCGGCTGCTGTCGTATATGTGCGCGGGAAAATTGCGACAACGGCGGGGAAATGGCAGTACTGGGTCCTTCAGGAGGTGGTGATTCTGGAAAAATTCGATTGGACATGATTTTTGAAGGTAGTCATCTACCAGCACCATATGCTGGCAGAGTTTGTGAAACACGATATCAACTTTTTATAATGTTTGATCGGGAGTATACTGAGCTAATAGGACAGTCCTTTGATTAAATTAGAATTCGTCCATGGTTGAATCCCTGGTATACTTTCACTAAATGTAATCCAACGCTGGCTCGGATCTGGTAGGTGCCTCCCTCTAAATCAGATGTATTTGAACAGCCTTCTTTTTTACCTGCAGGAAAAGCTGGTTCTAATATCCGAGAATATATTCGAAAACGGTTGGAGGAAAGGAAACAGCGTCAGAGAACAAAATCTGGGCCCAGTGTAGGAAAATATGGAGTGAAATTAAAAGGCCCCAGCAATCAAAGAGCAGGTGCGTTTTCCGAATCTAAATTTTGTTTGCGGATGCTTTTATACACATTTTTATGCTTCCGTTAATCATATATTATCTGGTGAGTTATTCATAATAATTTTTGATCGAATCTACATACTTGTGAATATTTCTCTCAGCTGGACCTAGCGTAATTATTCAGAAGATTGCTTCAGCCAAGACTCCTTTGGCAATCAGTAATATTGTAGCTGAAGAAGGCGTTGGTGGCAGCGACGCAGAGAAAGGTGATGCTGCAAGAATAGCCAGCATACCACCAGCAAGAGTCCATATTCCTGGAGATAGTCCCGTGGTTCAAGTTTCGTGTGGATTACATCATACAGGTTTGCTAATTTTGCTGTTATTTAGGAGGCTATGGTGGCATTTAAAATGCAAGTGATAAGAGGCGGTTGAGCCATCTAATTTCCTTTTTCAGTAATACTTTTGAAGAGCGGAGACGTTTATACGTTTGGAAGCAACATTTATGCACAACTAGGCGTCGGTGATCTGATCGCTCATGCAGGTCCTGTTCACGTAAAACTGTCTTGTGCAGCTTCACAAGTAGCAGCTGGTAGTAATCACACTGTCGTTTTAACTGTGAAAGGTGAAGTCTACACATTTGGTGCTTATCAAGTACGAAATTTTTTCTACATTATTTTTTTTTTTCAATCCTTTGATGTTGATTGTAACAAACTGTACTGTCTTTTTTCTAACTACGCTTTCTCTGCTTCAATGGTTACATAGAAAGGGCAGCTAGGCATTAGTGAGGAGCGAAAACGCGAGGGTGCAAATTCGTCTCAATCTGGCCATAGGTCCGAAAGATATCAACCTTGGTACAGTTTCCCTAATCGAGTTCCGAATGTCGGTCCCAAATGTGGACGGCGAGCAACTTGGATAGGAGCTTCTGGAGACCAGACGTATATCAAAGTGGATGAGATAAATTCTATCAGTTTGACCAGAAGCACCGTGTTGGCGAACAAGAACTGCATAAGTACAAATTCGATCTGATATAATATATTTTTTTTTTAGCAATGTGGAAGAGATACCGTCATCATTCAATCCTACATTCGCTTTTTTCAGTTCTGATTCCTCACCAAAGCGATCATTCCAACTCATTCAAGTGTCTGGTAATAAACAAACGGGATGGCAGCTGTAATAGTTATAGCGGGAACGATCAGGTTGATTTCAGTCGTTGTGCCGCTTGTCTCGATCCTCTGTATAACGTGATTTGGACTTTTGATCCAGCGATTAGTGAAATATGTTCCTATAATATTATTTCCACGGAAGCTAGGAGAATTCAAAGTTTAGAGGTGTCAATACTCAGCCCGGGACTAGCACTGCCGATAGTCCCAACTTGTTTCGTTACCCGTTCCCAGGCAGCAATACACTTGCTTGCTTGTTTGGACACACTTACTCAGGCGCAAGATGACAAGTTGACGATTGTGGAAGAAAGCGAGAGTAATCAGTCGACGCATGGCAAAGTTTACGGTCGAGAGGATTTCGTCACGGTTGGCAGATTTGAAAGTAAGTTCCAATCTGAGCGCTTAATTTGAATGTCTCCAAAATTTGCAGACCTCGCGTTAATGTATTTGATTATCCAAGGCAATCTTACTAAACAATATTTTATTATTTCAGGTCATGGAGGAGGTTGGGGTTATTCTGGCCACTCGATCGAAGCTATCAGATTTATGGCGGACACCGATATTCTTTTGGGTGGATACGGTTTGTTTGGTGGTCGAGGGGAATATACCGCGAAAATAAAGGTTCCATTCTTTTTTAATTGCTTGCAAGGTAATTACGATCACACTAATGAGAAGATACCTAATACTTTGGTGTATTCCTAACAGCTCTTTGATATCGGGATGGATGGAGGTGATCAAGAAAACGATGGCGAGCTCTTGGCCGAAACAGAAGAAATTCCCTACGAGTGCGGACCAAGACAAAAGTATTCAATTTTGTTTGACGAACCTATATCTTTGCAAGCAAACAGATGGTACGTGGCGTGGGCAAGAGTAAGTGGTCCTTCAAGCGACTGCGGTTCTGGTGGACAGGCGATGGTTACAGCTGAGGATCAGTAAGTTATATCCTTCTATGTCTTCACTAAATTCAGTTTGTTTTCCGAACTTAAGCACATGATTAAAATATTTTCCAGAGTACTATTTTATTTTAAATCGTCGAAGAGATCCAACAATGGAACTGACGTTAATGCTGGACAAATACCGCAATTACTTTATCGTATAATTACTCCCGAAAATCAAAGCCCGAATAGGCAAAGAGATCAGATCGAACCTGTTTACATACTTAGGAAAGAATTTAGCAGAACCGTTACAAAGGTGGAAAGCTCTTTTCTCTTTTATAGTGATTGATAAGTCAGAAATATATTACTGTTTCTTGTGTTGTGTTTTAGGAATGCTTCCAGTCATTAATATCACTTTTACAATGGAGTTGGAATACGTTGAAAGCTGATTTAGCAGACACGTCCCTGCACGTAGCTTCTTCCTCTCATACTATTTTAGAACTCGAAAGACTAGTTTATATCAGCAAAGCTAGTTTGAGGTTACTCAGAACATACACCAATGAGATATATCCAAATCAAGGTGTGTCTTCGAGAGGTCTTCATCATAGAAATATTTCTGAATTTCACATATAAAAATATTATGCTTATTCTTCACAGTTGTTAAAAAGACACCAGCAGAGTCCGTGCGACTGGCAGAATGTATAGGTGAAGTAAGAGCTCTGCTTCGTCAAATTCTTTCGGATTCCTTACCCATCAACATGAAAAGCAAGGGTAAAACGCGGTCTAATAAAAGTGAGTTTCAAGTTTTAATGATTAGAATATTATTCATAGATTCGATACAGGCGTATAACACATTTTTTTTTATAATCACCAGGCTCTAATCTGCTTTCAACCAGAATGACAAACACAATATTGGATGAGAGTCACAAGACTTTTGTAGCATGTTATCATGCTTTTTATCCAACGGCGTATCTTAAATGGACCTCCTTATGCGAACTTTTATCAGAAATCGATAAGGTATTGTAAATTGAAACTAAGAAATATAAAATAAATATATGATGCGAACCTGGAGTAAGTTGACCTCTCGACTTTTGAGTGTACTCGAGATTCCAAGATTGCAACAGATTTCGGAGGCTTGGAAGATTTAGAGAATTTCTCCAAATCTTTGGAGGATTAAACAACTATTACAAATATTGCGAAGATTTGAAAATATTTTAAGGATTCTTAAAGATTCCATAAGTACTTAATAACTTGTATGTTTTAACAGGAACAAGGCACAACTTGCAAAGATCGTCTCCTCTCTGCAGTTCTCGCTTCACTCTGCAACTCAACTGTTCGTCTGCGTACTACTTTTCCAATCATGAACAACGTTATGGACAGTAGCGATAGTATAAAAAGACAATTAAGCCCATCTGATAACGCTGGTTTGTTGATGATGAACTCTACCGAATCCCATCATTATCCCATTCTCGTGGAACAGATAAGTTACAAATCTCAGGTCGAAAGTACAGGAAAAGAAACTCTGAATTGGTCGTTCCGCGAGGTTCTCGATAGACTTTTGGATCTTACTTTGGTCCCAGTAAAGAAGAATCTTTGCAAAGAAAGCTGTCAATCGTTGCCGGATTTAGTACTTCATTGCTGTTACCTTCTGGCAAGAGTAATCGCTGAATTGGCAGCTCAATCTAACGGAACAGAAGATGAACTGCAAGCAGCCTGTGGTCGTCTTTTGTACACAACGCCTTCAAGATTCACCAGAGTTAACCAGACTAGGTCCTGGAATACAGGAAATGGTTCACCCGATGCAATTTGCTTCTCGGTTGACAGACCTGGAATCGCTATTGCCGGTGTTGGTGTTTATGGCGGAGTTGGAGTTTACGATTACGAATTGGAATTGCTCGACGACGTGAGTGAACTTTTACCCTATAAAAAGTATTTGAAAAAATTAAAATCAGAATAAATCGAATTCTACATTCCTCTTCAACGTCTAATTGTGTTGAACTTGTTTTATAAGAATTTGCCACCTTTCTGCGTAGCATTTGAATGAACATTGTGTTTAATGCACCTAACCTAGCAGAATCATATAAATCGGAGATTTCCACTCTAAAATCGAAGATATATAATAACAATACGTTCAATTGAACGCATTAAAGTTTTTTCGAAATTGTTGCCATTACAAAACTTTCTCCTAGAGGGAGCAAAATGAAGTCAAATTACATTCAACTTACGATCATTTGTCAAAGCTAACCATGATTTTGTCGTGTCAATCAAATTTCTAATAACTGATTTAATTTGTTCGATAGAAGTAAATCGGTCTGAAATTGTACACTGTCGAGGCGCTGCATAGGTATCAAAAGTCGAACTTTCAGACGGGCCGTTGTAAAAAAAAGTATTTCTTGTTCATTCGTATTTCGTTTTGGAATCAGTATAGGTTGCGTCTGCTTTGAAAAATGTCCCTCGGAAGAAACGAGGATAAAAAAAAATACCGTCAAATAATGCATTACACGACACCATTCACGTGTAAGGAAACATCAATTTTGAACAGCAAAAATATTTCACGCGCGAAGGCTTTGAAATCAGTAGACATTTCAAAATACTTGAAACTTTTCATAAATCGTTATTTACGTTAAAACAACAAATTGCACACTTGAAAATAAATACAGTTTTCAAATATTAAGTATAGTAAATGTGTAATTACAAAAATTGATTGAAAATGCACATTTGGCGAGCCTGTCTTTATAGTGGATCATGAAAGACGAAGTAGACAGAATAAAGAATAATAATATACATAATAAACTGCAATTAGATTTTGAGAGTGGTTGCTTTAAACAAATAGTTTATGATTCTACGTGATCCATATTTTGATTCGTCTAGTTTGTGTCTACAGTTTGTTCAAATTATTATTGAATTCATTTATGTATTTATTGAAAAGTTCATTGGTTCATGAATAGGACCGCCAAATGTGCTTTTCCAATTAATTTTTGTGTTGACACATTTACTGTACTTTAAATTCAAAAAATTATATTTTTACTAAAGTGGGTGAATGATTTGTTGAACAAAAATTATGATTTATGAAAATTTAGAGTGTTTTAAAATGTCTAGGTTTATGAACACTATTCGGCGTTGCATTTGGATTTTAAAGCTTTCGCATGTGAAATATTTTTGATATCCATAATTAATGTTTGTTTTTTCGTGAACTATGTTGTTATTTGGCGGCTTTTTTTGCTCTCGTTCCTTCGAGGCTCATTTTTTGAGGCAGGGATGGTTTACCATGCCTATGAATACTCATATAGTAACCATTTTGAACATTATCTTCATGATGTGATAAAGCAACCTCGAATGTTGAAACCCATCAATGGTCATTTTTCGCTTGGTACACGTTTCAATTTGAATTGTTTATCCTATATAATTTTCATAACTGTTTTCGTGAATTGAATAAGTTGAAATATAATTATTGAATGGACATTTCTTACAGTTTTTTTCTGAAGATTTTTATTAATTGCATTGCGAACAGAGGGTATTACTTTTATTTATTTGATTATAGTAGAAATTTACTGCCTCTGTTAAGATGAATACATTTTTTTAAGTATCAGCAATTGGTATTTGTATATTCAGATTTTGTTCTGCAGCATTTGTGACCGTTTTAAATTTAATCGTTAGATCCGATAAGAAAAGTATTGCTTCTTTTTTTAGAGTACCTACTTTTCACGAATTTTGGATACTTTGCGGGTTGATGAATGGAGGGTTCCACATTGCGCTAGAGAAACGACGTTTTTTCAGATACTTTCGGCTCAATGTTGTGCCATAATCATAAAAAACATTTTGACTTTTTAAATTAAGTACTTTTAACAAATTCCGGAAAATTTAGAGGTCGGTCAAAGGAGGCTTCCACATGCGCTAGAGGGATGAAGCTTTTTTTGAGGTACTTTCGGCTAAATTTTGTGCCATAATCAGAAAAAACTTTTTGACTTTTAGAGTTAGAGTATTTTTTAAGGATTTCGGAAACTTTCGGGGTGCATAAGACATAGGGAACGTAATGTTTTTCATATGTTACCTGGCCGGTTCGCCTTCTATTTGGCGGCGCGGTTCGACTGGCTCGACAGTGAGAAATGTGATGTGTTCAGAAATTCAACACAATTAGTAATTACATAGAAGCAGCATATATGTAGTATTATGAATTATGGAATTCTGACGAAAAAATGAATTTTCCAATTCCTTTTTTTGTATTTCATAAAAACGTTTATAGCACTGTGTGACTTAAATTCGCACTTAAGTAACGCCTATCCGTGACTTAAATAGGTTATTACGGCACCGTGCTTATGACCCTCGCTACCGCTCGGGCCCTAACTTCACGGTGCTGTACTAACCTATTTTAAGTCATGGATAGACGAACCGTAAGTGCGAATTTAATTCAGTCAGTGCTATAAAATGTTGTACGATACTTGAGACTTAAGTGGCCTATTTTGGCACGGCGTGATTATCACCCTCGCTCTGCTCGGGCGCTAACTACACGCCGTGCCAAAATGTGCCACTTAAGTCACACGTATCGTAATGTACTATTTTACCAAGATAAAAACAAAACATTGTAAGTTTTGGAAAAAGCGTATATTTCAAAAGTTCCACGATATATCTAGAAGTGGGGAATAAATCGCCTGTAGAGCTGAAACTATGTAGCATTTCGAACAATAACTTGAGATCATTTCTCAAAAAAAAATTCATTCAGAAATGTTTAGGGAGCGTTCATTGATTACGTAAGGAACCGAAGAATAAATATGCGAGAGATCAAAGTATAATCTACAAAAATCTGATTAGTATCATATCATAAAATGTATGCTCTTGTTCCCTTACGTATAATCAATGAAAGCAATTGGTATATTTCTAAGAGCTTTGGGATTGAACACCTATGCAGGATTGAACATTTAAAATTTTTCAATTTCAGGAGACAATGCAGCTTTCTAATTTAAATAAAGAAGATTGCGGAACTTGACAGTGTCTATATTAAAGCTTTCAAGTTCTATTAATATGTCATACTACAAACAATATGAGTTGTAGTTAGTGGCGTACGAAGTTTTCAATAATTATGGTTGGAAAGTGGAAAAAATTAAATATAAAAGATAATGCTGAGGATGCCAAACTAAGTATATTTTTACACGAAATGGATAAATATTATGTTCAATCAATGTTTCATTTGATTCAAAAAACGGAATCGAATTTTGCGGGAATAGCAGGCTTTGTGATTTGTTGATCAGCATGATACATGTCCCCTATGGTAAGGATTCTTTCATAAGCTCATTCAAAAATATCAAAAATTTTCTACGATTCAAATGTAGTATTATTAATTTTTATTTTAAACCAAAAATGATAAATTCAAATATCTTCGGATCATAAACTTTTACTTCAAAATACACCCGAATTCTTTCATATTGGATTCGATTTTTATGCAGACTACGATTCAAAAAGCTGCCAAAAACTTCCAGACTGTTCGATACATATATTATCCTAGATTAAGAATCTTCCATAACAGTTGAATTCCTAATTAGTAAGAACTCTTAAATACTTCAGAAAAATCCGAGTTAGTACAAATCGGATTTGTTCGAAATCAGAAAACTAGTAATTGAACTAAAACAAATTAAATTTGTTTGATCGGAAGGTGCAGCATACTAATCCAGTTGTTAGTGGTTTCTTTTCTGTGGGAGAACGATTGAAATCAGTGAAATAATAAAGTTTCTAAACACGTATAAGAACAACCTTGAACCTATTTTTGCTATTCGCATTTCGAATTCTCCTCACTGCACTTCTTTAAAGGAGGAAAGCTCTGATGCTGCCAGCATCCATGGGAAACTTCATCTTTTCCGGAAGAGAAGTCGTGGCTCGAATTTTGTTGAGCATCAAGCACTTGATAAAGTCTCTACTCTCAAGGCCTCCAGATCTCTTCTAAGAACCATTTTGACACGTGGTTTTATCGACCCTGGCAGATATTCTTGTCTCTCATTTCCTTCGGAAAAGTGCGAAATGCGAACCTTGAATCAGAGACAGAAATCTGCCCTCGTTTCTTTTATCATCGTGTCATTTTTCCTGAATTAGCTGCTACTGATATTATATTGTACTTTCATATTCAGGAGAAAATTGATAAAAAAAGAAGGGTACTTATGATCTCATTACATCAATATAGGTTCCTAATTAATCAATTATGGGATTCGAGCCTAGATTATAAGGTTATAATTTTCTCAATTAACTTTTTACAAATTTATCGTCTCCTTTTGATTTATTTGGAGCAATCTATATCAACATTCAATAATGATATAGTGAAGGATTCGGTATGTTTTCTCAAAAGAGTATTTTCTTCCATAAACTTCTTCCTGCACGGAAAACTCCATATTGCTGTGACAGCACAAAAAGTGTATCGCTCTGACACGTATACGGTAGAGCTGCGAC